>WBMV01007168.1:0-89680 GCA_013396655.1 Campylorhamphus procurvoides | reverse complement strand
AAAGTCCAGGGTGGTGAGGGAATCACGGGATCACAGATTTGACAGGAAACTGAATATGATCCAGCAGTGTGCCAACCTGGTCAAGGAGGACAACGGCATCCTGGCCTGTATCAAGAACAGTGTGGCCAGCAGGCCAGACAGAAGTAATTCTTCCAATGTACTCAGCACTGGTGAGGCTGTACCTTGAGTCCTGTGTCCAGTTCTCAGCCTCTCGATTTAGGAAGCATGCTGAAGTGCTGGAGCAGGTCCAGAGAAGGGCAATGAGGCTGATGAAGGGTCTGGAGCACAAGTCCTGAGGAGAGGCTGAGGGAGCTGGAGCTGTTTAGTTTGGAGAGGAGACTCGGGGGAGACCTTCTCACTCTCTACAACTACCTGAAAGGAAGTTGAAGCCAAGTCAGCGTTGGTCTCTTCAGTAATTAGACAAGTGGACACAGTGTTATGCTGTGCCCGGGGGAAGTTTAGGTTGGATATAAGGAAGAAATTCTTTACAGAGAGATTAACTGAACATTGGAATGGGCTGCCCGGAGAGGTTGTTGAGTCACCCTCCCTGGNAGAGGTTGTTGAGTCACCATCCCTGGAGGTGTATAAGAGACTGGATGTGGCGCTTAGTGCCATGGTCTTGTAGGCAGGGTGCTGTTAGATCAAAAGATGGACTTGATGATCTCAGAGGTCTTTTCCAACCTAGTTGATTCTGTGATTCTGAGGGAAGTCTGTGTGATCTTTTATTTGTTTAGGCCAGGTGGGAGTGCCCCCTGTACTTTCCCTTGGGGAGGAGTTTTACAATATCTGACCTAATACTGGATCATGTGACATTTCAGGAGTCTTTGACACCTTTTAAGATGTTACAGCTGCCTGGTATATCAGCACAGGTGAGTCAATTTTGGCCCATGATCAGACATTAATATCTTCAGGCTATGTGTGAATTGCCCCAACACTTCCCCAGAGGGGAGTTATCCCAGATGAGTCATTTGTACAAGGACATAGAAACACGACCCTGCCTAGCAGGATCTGCCTCTCTCCTTATCTTATTCAATACCCAGCTTGTACCCTGAGGGTGTACATGCCCTCAGCACCTGGGTGGTTGTTTTACACATTGTCAGTTTGCAACCCAATTGTCTGAGCCATCATCATTCCTCTCTTTCAGGCTTGTGGATACATTCTTCTTCTGGGATAACTGGACACCTTTATCTTATCTCAAGTTCCTGTCACAGTCCAAATTAGTAGGCATGTTCAGAGAGAGGTGGGCTTTGGTGAATAGTTGCTTTCTATCAGCACATAGCAGGTTCCAACTTCTTCTGGTTGTTGCCTATGCTGTGTTGTGGCAGGACAGTCCTACCCTGATATGCATACTACACAAGGCATCATGCAGATGATTATGCAAGTTCAGCTGCTGGTGCCAGGATGCTACTTTGGTGTTAAATTATGCTAAAACCATCCTGGTTTACTGGACTTTGAATATACAACCTGCTTTTTGAAGCAGAATTTGACAGATAAGCTAGTCAGTGGGCTTGTAAATCTGTCACTGCCAGTCCATCACTTTATAACTATAAAAGCTCAATCCAACTTCCATATGGCTGATCCTTCCGCATACTTCTTTGAATTGTGGAGCTTCTTCTGTGAAGCAGGGACCCTCTTCATGGTTACTCCTCAAGGACTGAGAGAAAGAGAGAGATCTGTCTGCTATCTTGTAGGGTGAGTTATATCAATCCCAATTTACTGACTGTTTCTTTTGCTAGCTTAGATACAATTGCTTTAATATAATTGCTTTGTTACAGTGCCCTATACTACTTTGTTACATAATATTCTACTACTGGACTTTTAGCTTTTACTCTGTGTAGTAATTAATCCTGGTTAAGGTATTTTGTCTGTTCACCAGTGTTAATTTGCCATAATTAATTCTTTTTATAGAAATATATCCACTTTGCCATCATTAAAACCTGCAGTACCATGTGATTTAATCACATCTCTGTAATTCCCTCATTCTAAAAAGTTGTCACAGTCTGAGGCTAAGACTGGATTCAGCCACACCTAAATCCTTCTCCGAGAAGGAGTTTAAAAAGCAGAGCAGGCCTTTCTGCACCTCATGACTCAAAGAGCAAAGTTTTTTAATAACTTTGTCTAAGCCTTCACTGTCCTGTAACATGCGTGCATTGGTGTAAAGGCACCTCAGCTTGGCTGATGGTTATGATGCCTTCCTCTACGAATATCCCTCAATTTCTTTGAGATACTTCCCTGCTGTTTCCATGTTGGCTTCTGTTGCTTCAGAAGTCCCTTGCTTGTCTGTGTAAGACTGCAAGTGTGGTCCAGTGTGGTTGGCACAGTTCAGTCACTGGCAGTGGGCCCTTGCTAGAAACCTGTCCCTTTAACCTTGCCCTGTAATCCTGCAACTTGCCAAGTGAAAGGTGATACTGTACACCTCCCCCATCACATCTAGTTTAAAGCTCTTTCAATGAGCCCTGCTAGTTCCATTCAGTGTAAACTCTGTACTTCAGTCTTTTTGATCTTGTAAGCCAAGCTGTCCTTGAACAGGTGGATTTCACTGTGATTTATTAGTGCTTGTCTCAGAAAACAGAACTTGACTGTGAATTTGATGCCTGTGTTGGAATGGATGTGAGAGCATGCCTGTTTATATCTGCAAACATTTTTGAGGTAAAATCATACAAGACTCACTGGGAAGAGAGGGAGAAGAAGGCTGGTTAGTTGCTTCTGTTGCTTGGCTTTAACCTGTCTGACAGAAAGAAATTAGAAGACAGTACAATCTAGTTCATTGCAATGTGTTCTTGTGCATTAAATTGAGGCAAAAGTTATTGCCATCCTAGTCAGTTTCTGTTTTCTTGCACCTCTATAAAAGGAAGCAGGTACTTTTCCATGTGCTAATGGGACTGAAAAGAGTGCCACCCTTTAAAAAAATGAGATAGTTTATGTCTTTCCTTGTTAGGTGTGAAACCCCACTGGCTAATGTACAACACTATACGTGCTAAAATACTCAGAACCACTGAGTTGTTTAATTTAAACAAGAAAGCTACATTTATAGGACAGTGCTGAACTATGA
Source organism: Campylorhamphus procurvoides (assembly GCA_013396655.1). Lineage (NCBI taxonomy): Eukaryota > Metazoa > Chordata > Aves > Passeriformes > Dendrocolaptidae > Campylorhamphus > Campylorhamphus procurvoides. Next base: position 86,628 of record WBMV01007168.1, on the reverse strand, counting down.
CCACATTCATTCCTCTTGTATTTATTTGCCATATTTTCTGGAAACATGAGAGCTCCAGAGTTGAACTAAAAGTGCAGATTGGATTATCTGATTTTGGTACAGTGAGGTTATCTTTACAAGGCTTTGAGAATGTCCAGTGGTTTCTCCTGTTTCTCAAGCAAAATATCTGAGTAGCAACAGTGTTCATAAAAAGTACTGCCTGTTCACAGCCAATAGTCCTCTTGCCCTATGTCATTGCTAATCATTACCGTCATCTAGCTACAATTTTTGTTGCTGAATCCAGCCCTCTGATGAACTTTACTGTTAATCTTTGATCTGCTTTGAAATGGGTGATCACAGTCATAAACTTAACGATGCTGGCAATTGCTGTAAATGAATTTATAACACCCTGAAATGGAATAGACTTTTTTTAATAACTCCTTCTAATAATTTTGTTAATGCGCCTTGAATTTCCATACAATTTCAGTTTGATCTGATAATCTGAACAAGGTGCTGGTGGAAATTAATGTCTGATTGCTGCTTGGCTTACATTCCCGGAATATACAATGAGTATTCTATCAGAAATATAGTTTAAAACCCTCTTTGAACTTCTATGATACCCAGGTTTATATTATGTTTTTTCTGAAAATGTAAATGTGGTAGTTGATTCTGCTTCTCCTTCGTACCTTGCAATTATCTTGAATCCTTTACCAATTATATTCAATCAGATGCAGTATTGACTGCAGAAAAGATTTCAAGATCTGGCTCATAGTTATTGCTCATTATGATAATCAAAAGAGTATGTTTTGTAATGAGCTCCACGCTTTCAAATGGAGTTTGGGAAAAAGGACTTCTCATTTGTAGACAAAATTCAGTCTCAAGAATTTCTAGTCTTTCATGAGTTGCTTCTGAATAGATTTTGATTTTTCAAAATTTAAGTTGTTCATTCTAAATAATACTTGAATATCTAATTTTGGTTATATATTACATGTGTGAAAAGCCTTCAGTGAAATTACCCAAGTTACCTGTAGCTAACCATAACTGGGAAACAAACTTTTACAAAAGACATGAAACATCCATGCCCACATACTAGGAGTAATTAATTGCCACTTGTTTTTGTTTTGGTTTTAGTCTGGTTTGGGTGTTGGATTTTTTTTAGGTTTATTTGTTTGTGTGTTTTTATTTAGTGGGGTTTTTTGTTTGTATTTTTGTTGCTCTGGTTTGGGGTTCTGTTATATGAGGTGTTTTTTTTTCCTGATACCCTTATATAATATTTTTAAGTGGATGCTCATGTAATTTTAAAACCAGCACAGTGACAGAGGAATTCGATTATTAACATTCAACTCTGGCTACATGACTTTTCAGCTTTTGCTTTCTTTTAGTCACGCCCACAAATCTTTGCTTCTGTTCTCAGAAAATATGCAGAAAGCACTGCTTTATCAAAGAATCAAGTACTGAAGAGGATCTCAGGAAGATCATCTGCTTAACCTATCTAAATGAACCTACATCCATGTCATTTCTAACAGATATTTTTCCAATCTGTTTTTATAAATTCCTAGTGCCAGGTACTTCATGACTTCTCAGGACAATTTACACTAGTACATCAATTTTTGTACAGTTAAAGGATGCTTCCTTGCTTTATTCAAAATTATACTTACCTTTTCTTGCATGTTTCCTATAGCCCTGCTATGTCTACCTGCTTTATCAAACAGTCATGGCACTTGGTTTTCAATGCTTTTAAAGCAAGAGTAGCAAAGTGCCAGCAGAGGCTTTGCTGAGTACACTGGAGGCAATTCTTTACATAACAACCTGTGTCAGGGCTTACTCATATACAGCTTCTGATCAACTGTTGTTCTGAAATAATTTTCTCCATATTATCTGATCAGTTATTGCAGATCCTGCCTAAGTCTGTGTCAGGTAGCTGACTTAATGAATTACCAAGACTGTGTAATTCATGAAGTTAGTGTTGATGAATTCATTATGGATAGCTTCATGCATGGATTTTACTTTTTCAGATTGTTCACAGAAGCTTTGGTTCCCCTTATGTTTAAACACTATTCTCTGGCATACATCTCCTCTTAGCTGTGGATTTGTATAAGGTTTTGATAGAAGAGGAACTATACAGGGGTGGCTTCTGTGAGAAGCTGATATACACTTACCCCATGTCTGACAGAGTCAATGCCAGACAGATCCAAGACAGCCCCACTGATGGTCAAGACTGAACACATCATCAGCCTCTGGGATAACGTATTTAAGAAGGGGGGAAAAGTTATTGTGCAGGAGCAACTGTGGCCAGAGAAGAGAGGAGGGAGAATTTGTGAGAATAACAGTCCTGCAGACATAAAGGTCAGTGGAGCAGAAGGGGGAAAAAAGGCTTCAGGTGCCAGAACAGAGATTCCCCTGAAGCCTGTGGTGAAGACCTGTTCCTCTGCAGCCTATGGAGGTTCACAGGGAAGCAGATAGATATGTCCAAAGGATGCTGTGACTCCACAGGAAGCCAGTGCTGGAGCAAGCTCCTAACAGGGGCTGCAGCCCTATGGAGAGAGGACCTCACGATGGAACAGGTTTGTCTGGCAGAAATTGTGACCCCATGGAGGACCCACACTGGAGCAGTCTGTTCCTGAAGGACTGCATCCCATGGAATTAACATACAGTGGAACAGTTTGTGAAAGACTGTATCCTGTGGGAAGGACTCATGTTGGAGAAGTTCATGGAGGACTGTTTCCCATGGGAAAGACCCCATGCTAGAGCAGGGGAAAAGTGTGAGGAGGAAGAAGCTGTAAAGGCAATGCTGCTGAACTGACCAAAACTTCCATTCCCTATCTCCCTGCACCACTCAGGGGGAGAAGGAAGAGAATTCAGGAATGATGTTGAACCCAAAAAGAAGGGGGAAGATGCATCAATATTTGCTTTTATTTCTCAATTACCCTACTCTGATTTGATTGGTAATAAATTCAATTGATTTTCCTAAGTTCAGTCTGTTTTATCTGTGGTGGTAATTGGTGAATGATCTGTTCCTGCCCTTATCTCAACCTGTGAGCCTTTAATTGCATTTTTCTCCCTTTATACAGGTGAAGAGGGGGAATGATAGGACTGCTCTTGAGCACCTGGTGTCCAGTCACATTCAATCCACCGCAGAAGATAAGTAAACATATCTTTATTATTACAGCACACACATGCCATTCATAAAATTCTGAATAGGTACAGATCCAGGACATCTTACTCTCCAATGTAACTTTTAATTTTTGACTCTATTGGGATTTTACAGACATGTTTTTGACACAAAATATATGTAAACAAATGAAATATTCCCAGGTCATATGAAAAAAATCTTACTGAAGTCAAGATAGTTGTTACAACTATTTCTCCTACTTTTTTTTTTGTGAGAAAGATCCAATACACTTAGAAAAAGTTGAGCAGTTTTGAAGCCCTCTAGTATTTTATGAAACTGTATACATCACTGTTCAGCTGTTGTTATCTTTCAAGATTTTGCACAAGATTTTTTTTCAATTCACCCCCATATTTTTCTGGATTCCAAAGCTGGATGGAGGAATCTGTAATTTTTTAATTTTCTTCAACTATTTTTAGAAGGTAGGAATTGCAGCGTTTTTCTTCAGACTTCACAATTTTCAGTCTTTACACATTCTCAACATAATCTTTAATGGTGTTACTGAACATCGTCCAGTTTATTAAATGTGTATGATAAAATACATTTATATTTCTGAATTATGACAGTTTTTTACACAGTGAATTCTGCCAGCTCTAGTTCATATGTCACAGAAGCAATATATATATGTATACTTTTGAATTTCACAAGGTTAGTTCATGAAAGTTGAAGGTAGTGTTCTAGTTTTTAAAGCTCCAGTACATATTCTTTGTGATGGAATATTGACAATTTGTGTCTACGTGACATTGTGTCTATGTCTTCCTGCTTCATTTTCCAAAGTACTGATATATGTATTAAAACTACATAAAATTTTGAAAGGCATATATTTAAAGATTAATTCAACATTATTTTAGTCTGTGCAATGATTTTCTATTAATTGATTTATTACAACAAATCTATTTACAAAGAATATCACAGATGCATGCTATTACTGTGACTACTAAAAGCATAGCAAAAATGTGACCTGAGATGTATTCAGAGCTAGATGATAGATAGATAGATAGATAGATAGATAGATAGATAGATAGATAGATAGATATACAGACAGACAGATATCATTGCAGATTTCTCAGATCTGGAATATTTTCTATTATTTTTTTAATTAATAAATTACAAATTTATCTACCTTTATTAATATTTTTATGTCCTTGGACTGCATGTACACTGAATTAATTGTGACATCTTCCCCGTATTTGAAAGACCAAGTTCTGAAATAAGCTTGGGAAAACAAGCTCTAGATATGTTGAAAAAGTCTTTTCTGCTAAACTAGCTACATCTGACGCAAGCAGATATGGTAGAATTTTCTTTCAGAGTCTGTAAGTGTCAGTATGTCTGGTAATAATCTTCTCTCTGAACTATATATGAAGAATATAAGAATGTATTTGATTTGACTATTGTCTTAGTTCAAGGAAGAACTAAGATATCTATGTTGGCCAAGACATAATCCCTCTTCTTTAAATTTAGAGAACAGAACTTTAATTAGGAAAAAAATATGTAAAGGAAAAGATAACAGTTCTTAACCACAACACATATATATATGTATATATACAACAACAGTCTGCAACAAACCCCTCCACCCCCAAATGACAAGGCAAAACAGTCTAAAAGGTCCTCTTGGCTACTCCCCAAAAACGGAAAATGCGATTATATCCACAGACAACAAGTGGCACTATTGCGCCCGGCCGGCTGGGCTCTCCCCTCAGGCAAGGTAGCAGGCAGTTCCCAGGTTAGTTCCCGTGAGAGAAAAATGGAAAGCAAAGCAGCAACAATCCTGTGTCCTCAGGGGCAGGAANAGCTTTGATCACCCACACACAGTGATAATTGGTCCCTCCTGCTGAACTAGAACAGCTATAAACTATAATTTTCAGGTTAATCAAAGGAGCTGTCTTGTGCATTTCAGTTCTGTGCAAAAATAAAGAAGTAAAAAAAAATCAAACCTGGTACAGTTCTTCACAATTGGAACCAAGAATGCAAAAAAATGAAATGCCTAGCACAAGTCAATATAACTGAGCCATGGCAAGCATCTGTTTTAACTGAAATGCAGTGCAACCTTTGCTATGTGTGTGTATGGTAAAAGGAGAGGAAAAAAGCCAATTTGAGCACACAGCATAGGAGATATGTTGTAGTTACAGCTGCTGCTTCTTGGAGGAAATATTAGATTTAGACAGCAAGAGAATACAATATTATGGTCAAAGATGTAAAAATCCCATTGAATAGCTTAAATGCAAACTTTAGATTGTAAATAAGATTCACTGGTGTTTGATACTGCAAAGAACTGGTGAGGTTCTAAACAACCTGAGCATAAAATCCACTGTGCACTGCAGAACTCACCTTTGCAGTTCATTGATGTCTTAAACTGTATTCCCACGCATTTGAGAATTGTGCTCTGTCTGGTCTAACCATATTGTCATTTATATTAATATTATCTGAGCTTCAAAGTCATAGCTATAGACTGATCAAGACCTAACATCACACTAAGCAATAGGAAAAAAAGCAAAGTCATATGAAATCCCAAGACCAGAGAGTTAGAATTTTATTTTTTTTAACTGTGTACGTATACAGGATTAAACAAATAAATATTTACTTTTCCTCAGTATTTCATTAATATGTTCTTTCCCCCTGTCTTATATTGGCAGACTTTTCTAGTTTATAAGAATGCATTACTAAGCAATAACATTGAAAGAATGTTTTTCTCAGAGCCAAAGTTTTACTGATATTTCCTATGAATACTTTCTAAACATTTACTTCCTGTAACACCACAGTGAGTTCCAACAACAATGGAATGCTAGAGAATTCAACCTTTACACAGCATAAACGTAATAATTTTCTTTAGATTTGGATATCTGTAGAACGACCTCAAACACAACCCCAGTATTCATCTAAAAGGATCATAAGTATCTGCAAATATTTTAATGAATAATTTTTCTCTTGCAATATCAGGAAAATAAATTAGGCCTTACAGGCTTTTATTCTATGTCCTGAAGCTAGTGAAATAGTGAAATATGCATTTCCTTGGTACCTTGAAAAGTTTCGTTCCACTAGCTTGTCCCAAGATGCTGAAGAGGAGGTCATCAGAGGAGCGGAACTTTTATTTCATTGGATTTGAGCTCCTCATTCAAGGCATGAAACTTAAAGATTTTTGTTGCAAGGTCTTCCAGTTAAAAAACACTATGCAATTTTGCTAAACTTATGGCTTGGTTTTTTTTTTTTTGTTTGTTTGTTTGTTTTTTTTTGTTTGGTTTTCTGTATGTCCACAGGAACCTTGTCTGTAACATAGTGGTGACATCTGACTGGACTTTTTAGGAACATGATAAGGATTTAACTGTGCTATGTTGAATATTTTGGATTTGTATGCATCCTTATCTACTTTGTATGAAGAGTGGTTTCTAAAATCAACAGACTGAGTTTGTCTCTTGGAAAACAACTAATGCAACCCATAAGATAGGTTTAAAATATACACTCCATATTGATGTTAATAATTGTAATATAGAAATTAATTTTATTTTGCTTTACTCAAACAGAATATACGTGAACTGAATATTGAAAACTTGTTTAATGACATTCATTAGCTCTATTTACATGGGCAAATGCTAGATATAATTGAAAAATGGAAGTCAAAAGTTGATTTTCATACACAGATGAAATTAAATTATAAGTTGTTCATACTAGCTGAAACCTTTCTTTATTTTCAAAATATGACAAAATTAATCAAGCCACACTTGTATGTTTATATCTCAGCTAATTTTTTCTTGAGTACTCTCATTAACAGGTATGTGATTGATAAATTGGTAACTCTTGACTGTGTCTCCTGAGCATGTATTTTCACACTCCAAAATTTCCTTCATATTTCCTCAGAGGAAAAAATTGTTGTTGTATTCTCTCATCGTTCTAAGAGTTCTCTAAAGTAGATCTCTTTATTTAGCACAGTGCTCTGAGATGCTCTCCCAATATATTTATACCTTTGGACGTTGTATCTCCACTGATTACAGCCAAACAGAATATAACGATCGCACATCACTAAGCAAAACTTGGAGTTACTGAGTTTTCTTATTTATCATAATAACACCAAATTCTACAGAATCATTTCAAGTGCTGTTCCCCTCGACACTGGGATGTGGTAAAAGTTAGGACTCTTAGAAATTCTCTGAACTATGATGACTATCGTTCTGTAGAAATTTTCCTTGTGTTTTATCTAATTTATATGTATAATTCCATTTAAGCAAGTCAGTTGTATCTTGCATTTCTCTGTATCATTGCTTAAGGGCACTCAGGGTTTGTCACAGTTTGGCAGTTTAGTTTGCCATTTTAGCTTAGTCATTTCCTGAACAGCCTGTCTCTCAGTCTGCTATCCTCTGCCAACAGGAATTAGATCTGAGGAATGTTTTAAGCATATAGTCATACTTCAGACACTAAATGTTTCTGAAACTTCCTTCTCAATGTCTCTTTCATGTGAAATCTCACACTTTGCAGCATTTACTTTAATCTGTGCATTGGTACTTGATTCCTGACTTACTATCTTATTGTACTTCCTTCATTGTCCAGGTAACATGTCACAAGCAAACATTTCAGGAGGCAGACTGGAAACATAAAAGGTTCGCCCTCCTTGGCAGGAGGCAGTTAGACTGTAGACTTCACTGTTACAGGTATTTAGGTTGCTTAAGGACTCCATAAGTACAAAAAGCATTCAGACAGATTTCCACAGGAAAAAGACAAAGAGGCTGTCAGGCATTGTGATACAATTTCTGCTTCAAAAATGGAAAGTAGGTAGTGTTACTGGGGTGCTGTCAGTAGATGTTGTCTTTGATCTCCCATTTGATTTTAAGCATACAACTTGCCCAGCGTCAGAAACAGAATAGTTTGTTAAGATCATATCTCCAGACCAAGATACAATCTTTGTCTAAGGAAACATAAAAATGCAGCTCTCATTGGCTTTTCTTAGTATTTCCAGATTTGCCCATCTCAACATAAGCATCTCCTTTGAATAACTGACCAAAAGTGGATTTTTGTTAGGCACATCTTATGTTATTTCTCTTCAATATCAGTTTTCCCTTATTTTTTCTTCATTATGCCACTTGCACATTTAATTAATGTAGGAATTTTTGTTCCACTGATTTGCAGCTCATATATTAGTGCTAATTCTAGTGTAAACACATGCACCATCTCATTGTAAGCAAGTGGGCTAAAGTCTTTTCAGTTTTCTTTCAGTTTAGAAGTATTTTAATAAGAGAAGCAAATTTGAATACATTTGTGATTAGAAAGGAAAAATATGGCTCTGTATGCCTGGATTTTTTTCATGTGAGTGACTTGTGTCTATCTATTTCCCTATGCAATATATCAGAAAACAGACCTATCCTGTGTGCCTGGGCCTTAATCTTATCCTTGGTATGAGCAGGTCCCAGAGCCATATTCAAAAATAAAGTTTCACCTCTTTCCTAGTGTTTGTATGTTGATAAGTGCACTAAGATCCATTTGTATAAATGATCTTCAAGTAGCTGTCAGTAAGATCGATGTTTAAACATTGCAATGAAACTTCCCAAATATATCCAATTACAACTATCAAAAAAAGGAAGTTATCAGTCAAGCAAAAATTTTCCTGTGTCTTTCATGGTCACAGGAACAGTCACATTTTAGGTTTCTAGGTGGTAGTTTATCAATATGGAGAGAAAGGGCAAATGATGGAGAACAATGCCAGAGTCCTTAGGACCTAGGACTATTTTCCCTATGGAAGCATACAGCAATGCTTCAAATCAAATACTGGTGGAGACTAAAAGCTGAGGTTCTGTGGTGATGGTGGCACAGACCAACTGACTCGAATATCAAGGCAGCAAATCACTTTATTACCGGTTGCACACGTTTTATACTCTCGGGTAGGGATGATCTGTTTTTATTGTATTAACCCAAACTCTACATATCCCCCTTTCTTTTGTTTTAATGCACTGTGTAAACACTGTGTTATAATACCATAAACAACACACACTCAACTAAAAATATGAAACAACACCAACACTGCTGTTCCCTCTAGGGGTAAATTCTTATGACCTTTATTCCACTATGGAACTTTTGTTTAAACTAATGTTCTAAGAACCTTTATTAAACTGACCTATTCTGCAAACAAGGACCTTTAATGACTGAGCAATTTGATTAAGGGCTTGTGTTTCTTGACCTTCAACTTTTATCTAAGGGTATTCTCAGTCCTGGATTTGTTTGACCTTCAACTTTTATCTAAGGGTATTCTCAGTCCTGGATTTGTTCCCAAAAATCTTTATTTAAACTTCTAAAAACCTTTTTTTGGAACTACTTATCCCTGCAAATAAGTAATTTTAAGTAACCCAGGGTTTATATGTCTTTTAATTTTTGTCTGAGGGTGTTTGTGTAATTGAGGTAGTGTGGTTTTGTAAATGAGGATGGTGTTATATTCTTACTGATTCATGCATTCATATATAACTACACATTCTGATGGCTGCTGCTTTCATAATCTCATACAAACAGATTAAAAATTTTATTTCTTTATGTGTTGTGATTATGAGGGAGAGGTTTAGCAACAATCATCAACTCTGTGTTTCCCTGGTCTCTGATACATCATTTAGTAAGTCCAATGAATGTTCTTGTTCTGATGAAGGACCAATATAAGGTTTCACTCATTGAGAGGGAATCCATCACATTTGGGTACCTGTGGATACACAAACATATCCTCTCCCCCATGTCACAAGATCCACCGGTCTAGAACACTGTCCTGATATTAAGTCTTTTGTCATTACTGGTGGTTTGGGAGAGGATAGCACTTTAGATTCATGTTGATGCTCATATCCACTGTATTCTGTTTCATCACAGTTTAAAAAGTTCAAAACATACAATGCTTTGTATAATTGTTCTGGTGGACTACAGGTCAATTCCCTTTTTTTTTTTGTTTTTGCAGCCTTTTCTTTAAGGTGTAATGTGCTCTCTCTACCATTGCCTGTCCAGAGCGTGAATGAGGAATACCTGTAACATGGGATATGCCCCAATTTGTTGGGAAGGAGTTAAATTTTGTAGAACAATATGCAGGACCATTATCTGTTTTTATGTATCTTGGTATTCCTAAAACTGCAAAACAAGCAAGCCAGTGTCTGATAACATCTTGTGCCCTCTTTCCTGTGTGAGCAGCAGCATTGGTATATCTGGAGTGAGTGTCAACAGTGGCATGTATATATTTTAAGTGACCAAATTCATGTATGTGAGTAACATCTGTTTGCCATATTTCATGGGCAATTAGACCCTGCGGATTAACCCCTTTTGATGGCATTGGGGTAAATTGTTGACAGTCAGGGCAGGACATGATAATATCACTAGCTTGATTTATAATTATTCAAAATTGTCTTTTTAGAGACCATGCATTTTGATGGAAGAATGAATGGGAAAGTTTGTCTTGCTCAAGAGTTTTAGGAATAGGAACTGTCATAGCAGTGACCTCTGCTTTTTACATTGCCTTCCGCTATAGGTCAAGGAAGATCTGTATATGAATGAACATGTAATACATAAAACCCAAATTGTTGGTGATTAGTGAGAAACCATAGGGTGTGCAACTCTGTGAAAAGAAAAGGGTTAGGTGTCTCTTGTAGGAAGGACGCTTCAAGGCGAGAGTCCAAACCTGCAGTGTAGTAAGGGTTAGTGATAATATTCAATGGTTCATCACAAAACAGTTCAAAACCCATACAAATGGAAGCTAGTTCTAATACTTGTACAGACCCTTTGTCTATGGTCTGTACTTTGCTTTCCCACTGTTTTGTGACAGGATCAATCCATGTCACTGCGGCTTTTTTAGATTGTCCTGATGCATCAGTAAAGATTGTTACATTACTGGTTGAGTCAGGTAACAGTGTGTAGCCATCAGAGGTAGGTTACTGATCTCTGCCCATAGTCAACGTTTAAGTAAGTGAATGGACAGGTCACCCATTTAGTCTCCCAATGCTGCCTGGAATCCAGTGTCTTCTGTGGGAACCCAGTCAATGTTGTCTTTTGTTGCTGGGATGTAGATGATCTCTGGGTCCTGTCCATCCATCACCTGGAGCCGCTCCCAACCTTTAACAATAAGCTTGGCAAACATATTAATGGTCCATACAGTTTTAGGAGCTGAGTGGGGCAGAAACAGCTATTCTAAAATCCTCACTGGATCTGATTCTGATTGATCCCATTGAAACAAAACAGCAATAGGTTGAAATTTGCTTGTTATGAGAGCTAGGCAAACCCTAGCCAACCCTGTCTGTTTTCAATAGCCTCTGAACATAAATGTAGGGCCTCCTTCCTCAGTGAATGTGTGATTAGAAGACAAAGCAGGATCACCTTTCAACAGTTCAAATAATGGATGCAGTTCCTCCATAGAAATGCCTAAAACTGGCCAAAGCCAGTTTATAGCTCCTAGAAATTTCTGCAAGTCACTGAGAGTCATAATGCTCATTACCTTAAATGTCAGAGGCTGTTGTGCAACCTCTTGTGTGATCCTCCATCTGAGGTATGTCCAAGGCTAAGTTCATTGGATTTTCTCTGGTGTGACCTGTAAATCAGCTTCTCAGATAATGCTAGTTAGAACACCTATTGTTGTTCGTAGTTCAGTTTCCTTGATGGCAACCACTAAAATGCCATCCATGTAGTGATAGATAATAGCAGAAGGATAGACTTTTTGAACTGGTTGCATTGTGTTTGCTACTACAGTCTGGCATATTGTTGGACTATTGTGGCAATACAACCCAGTGATACCTTTGCATAGGTTCTGCATAATTTAAGCTCCAGGTTGAAAAAGCAAAACAAGGTGCATCTTCAGGATGTAGAAAAATAGTAAAACCCCAGTCTTTTAAGTCTATCATTATTAAAGGCCAACTGACGAGTAGTATAGCAGGTGAGGGGAGTCCCCATTGTAGTGCACCCGATTTACTGCTCTAAGGTTGTGGAGGATACATCATTTGCTGCTCTTTTTAAGTATGCAGAAGAAAGGAGGATTCAAAGGACTAGAGGTTGGCACTATGTGCACCGCTTTTGACTGGCCCTGCACCAAGTTCTCTAGTTTTATAAGCCATTCCTTTTTCAGGGGCCATTGGTCCACCCATACTGGGAAGTCTGTTTTCCATTATAGCCTTATAGGTCTTTGGAATGGCTGACCAATGACCCCTATGAAAAAACCTGAGTTTTCTCCAACGTGATTTACGTGACCATACAAAACTAAGATGTCCTAAGATGTCCTGTCCTCACAGGGTACATGGTATCAAGGCTTTGAAGGGAGCAATCCAAAGAGTTTGCCCCTCTGGCCCCACTACAGTATGCAGATGTGTGCTCTGTCTCGACGTTTGCACACCACCTACCTCCATGATGGTCAACACAGGGAATACTGTGGGCCAGTCCAAAGGCCATTCTTAATGAATGACTACAGGCAGGATGAATAAACTCATTTTGGTAGTGGAGGAACAGCCAACTAAGAGGGCAAGCACTCCAGTCCCCAGTGGTCCCCACACTCCAGTGAGTATTAAGACCACCGCCGTAGATGTTAACATCAAAGGTAGGCTGGAGGTTAATGCCCTAATGGTCTAATGGCGCTTCTGGTGGAGGCTCATATGAGCTCACTGACCATGCAACACGACTTGGATTTCTTTGGCTGGCTGGGGCATGTGGTCCTGCTCCCTGTCTCCCATTTTCCTGGAGCATGAGTTCCCCTATATGACTGAACTGGGATTTGCACTCCTTAGCCCAGGAAGGGCAGGGAAGGGGTCTCTCTAAGTCAGGTTTTTTTAAAGTGGTCCGCCACCCCACACCAGAAGCACCCATCCCTCTTTTCCATCCCCCCAGAAATATGCAACTGAGTGGCCAATGCCATAGCCTAGAAAGTTGTGTGGTGGCCAATGGAACCTATATTCTGGCAAGCCCACACCATGTCTACAATAATGCAAGTCTCTCATCTATGGATAGCCTGCAAAGCTCACCGACAGTCATCATTCACATTCTCATAAACTGTTTAAAGCGCAACTCTCACACTTCTTCATTTTCAATCTGCCTTCCTAAAGAAGCCTGCAGCTGATCTAAAAACTGAGTAAATGGCTCCATAGGTCCTTGCAAAACCTTAGAAAATGACATTTTCACACATTTATTGGAATTCATGAGCTTCTGAATTTCCTGCAACACAAGTTTCTCAATTAAATCACAAACTTCATGAGGATAATCTTCCTGAGTTCAGGGGGTAATATGAACTCCTTCCTCCACCACCTGGTCATGAGTTATCCCCGCTTGCTGATTTTCAAGAACATAATTCATACAGCTCTTCCAGAAATCCGTTAACCAAACACTAAACTGTGTAGTCAATAAGACCATTTTCAATAAGGATTTCCAGTCATGGGGAGTAAACACATATGAACTGCTTAATGCCTCTAAGAATGAAAAAGCATGGGGTGATGAAACTCCACTCTCTTTAATTATTTCTCTAAACACTTTGATAACCTCATATGATAAACTTTGATATTGAGGAGATTGCCAAGACTTATAAATAACAGGACATGCACTTTCCAATTACCCACAGCCTCTCCCCTGCACTTCTCCCATTTACCCCTACCAGTTCCACCACATGACCTCTGTTCCTTAACAGGGCGAAAAACATCTAGTTCCCTCCCAGCACCCTCTACAAAACCATTGCCTACTGGATCATCATATTCATCACTAAAATTCTCAAGCTGGGGCACAAAGGAACCTGGTGGTGGCAGTGGGAGTGAAGCCTCTGAGCTGCCACATGGTGGGAGCAATATGGCAGCGGCTGCTCTGTGGCCACATGATGAGCATGAGACGGTGCTAGCCCGCGCAGCCCATGGTATCCCTCCTGTTCCCCCTCAGCCTCCCATGCCTTGATCTGCCACTTGTGGGACCTCAAGAGGAACAGAGGGAGTGGGATCTGCAGCTGCAGCAAGTGGTGGTGTCTACATTTTCAGAGCACTTGTGATTTACTTGCAAAAAGCCAAGTGGTTAAATCCTTCCAAGTCTCTGCACCCTGCTCTTTCAAAAAGTTTCTGTTCAATTTTTTTCCAAACAGTTACTTCCAAGGTTCTGACCCATGTAAACCCTGGTACATGCTTATAAATCCAGCTTAGAAGTACTATCAACTTAGCTTCTGGAATGTTGGGGGTTTTTTTTGCCGGTTTAACAGGTGGCACAGAGCTTCAGCTCTCTGCTTTTGTTCCCAGGAAATACCTCCCCGCACCCTCAGTCTCTCACCTCCTGCACGACTGTGCTTTTGTTCCATTTTCATGTTCCTTTTTCTGTGTTCCTTATAGTCCTATTTTTTTCCGGGAGGTGATGCACATGCTTTTTGGACCAGAAGAGCTCTTTCTGCCTCTTTTTCGACTGAGGGCCATCACTGGTTAGTATCTCAGTGAGATCTAACTCCTGGTTACTAATATCCCTATGATGGTCCCAGTTTGGGCAGCTGTTTGTTGTGATGGTGGCACAGACGAACTGACTTGAATGTCAAGGCAACAAATCACTTTATTTTCAGTTGCATATGTATTTTATACCCTTGGGTAGGGGTAGGTTTGTTTTTACTGTATTAACCCAACCTCTACAAGGTTCTACTATTTTGAAAGATCAGTGGGTGTATACTAAATGTTTTGGTAGAAGCAGCATAGATATTTTTCAAACTTTTAAAGAATAAGAATTGAGAGTGTTGAAATGGTGCTTACATTGCACTGTGCCAACTGGTGATTCATCACTCCAATACTTTGTTATTTCAAACTGGCAGTCTATCTAACTCTAGAGATGCATTTTAGATGGATTTATATTTTAATTACTCTCCAGGTTTGCCCTCACACATTATCTTGTGTCACAGGTATAGTATTCAATCTTGACTAAATGTCTGTAGTTTGAATCAGATGACATCTTGTCTCTTTCAGCTATGGCAAACTGATTCTGAGCCAGTGCTCAATAGGCAAGTGCTAACTGCCAGTTCATCACCCCTCTAAATACTGAGTAATTTGCATGACTACTGGGATGGTGAAATAATCTCAGAGGATGTGGAGCCAGCAATGTGAGGTTGATGATGACAGTTTTTAACAGGCTGTACATATCCAACACTAGGACAAGCCTATACAAAAGACTGGTTAGAGAAGTGGTACTTTGATGACATCTGCCCAACCCTAACATTATCTGTTATATGCAGGGAAAACAAGGCAAGGTACATGCAATTGTCTTGGGGAAGGGTTACTAGAAGGTCTTAGACTACACTTGCCAGAATGTAAGACAGATAAAATATTCTGTGAGTAGCTGGAAGAAGTCTCACAATCACTGGACTTTGTTTTTATGGGGGACTCCAACTTTGCAGAAGTCTGCTGGAAATGCAACAGAGCAGGGAGGAGAGAGTTAAGGAGGTTTCTGGAGTGTGTAGAAGGCAAATTCCTGACACAACTGGGGAGGGATCCACCTGGAAAGGTGCCCTACTGGATCTGTTGTTTGTGAGGAAAGACAGACATGTGTGTGACATGGTGGTTGGAAGTCTGGAGGCCACGGAGGTTGGAGTGATTTTTATTCTCAGAGAAGTAAGGATGGGATTCAGCAAAACTGCTACCTTGGCCTTCCAAAGGGCTAACTTAGGTCTGTTTAAGAGACTGGTTGACAGATCTCTTGAGATGCATTTGTGAAGGGCAAAATGGTCCAGGAAAGTTGGACATTTTTTAAGAAGGAAATCCTATAGGCTCTGGAGCAGCATGTTCCCATGTTCTGAAAGATGAGCCATTGGTGAAGTAGAGCAGTTTGGCTGAAGAAAAGTATGGCTGGAACTGAAGAATAAAAGCTGTGGTAAGAGACCTGAAGGCAGTGGTCAATGGCAAGTTGAACATGAGTGAGCAGTGTGCCCTGGCAGCCATTTGGGCCAAACCTGTCCTGGGGAACATCCAGGCTAAGCATCACCAGCCAGTCAAGGGAGGGGATTGTCTTGCTCTGCTTTGCACCGGGTTGGCCTCGCCTTGAGACCTGTGTGCAGTTTTGGGTACCAGAGCCTAAGAAAGAAATAAAGTTCTTAGAAAGAATGCAAAAGAGAGTGAAGCCATATTAGGAGCAGCTGATGTCACTTGTCTTCTTCAGCCTGGAGAAGAGGAGACTGAGGGGAGACCCCAACACAGTCTACAACTTTTTCACAAAGGGAAGCACAGGGACAGTCATTGATCTCTTCTCTCTGGAGTGCAGTGATAGCATCTGAGGGAATGGCCTGAAGTCGTGTCAGGGGAAGTTTAGGTTGAATATTAGAAAAGAGTTCTTCACCCAGAGGGGGGTTGGGTGCTGGAACACTCTCCCTTGGTGTCACAGCACCAAGCCTGACAGAGTTCAAGAAACATTTAGAAAATGCTCTTAGAGACCTGATAAGATATTGGGCTTGTCCTGTGCAGGGCTAGGACTTGGACCCAATGACCCTTGTGCATCCCTTCCAACTCAGAATATTCTATGACTCTATGAGAGTTTATGACACTTGAAAAAAGAGGCACACCTTGAATCCTGTATCGTTTTGCTATCTCCACTAAAGGAAAAACACTGTGGTGTTGGAGTGAGTTCAGAGAAAGGAAACAAAGCTGATGAAGGGTCTGTTCCACAAGTCCTGTGAGGAGTGGCTGAAGGAGCTGAGGTTGTTTAGCCTGAAGAAAAGGAAGGTGAGGAGGAACCTTATCACAACTACCTCAAATGAGGTATGTAATGAAGTCAATGTTGGTCTCTTCTCTCATGTAACAAACAAGTAAAGCGGAAATGGCCTCAAGTGGCATCAGGGAAGGTTTAGATTGGATACTAGGAAAAATTTCTTCACTAAAAGTATGGTCAGGCATTGGACCAGGCTGCCCAGGGAAGTGGTTGAGTCACCTTCCTTGAAGGTATTTAAGAGGTCCGTAAATATGCTGCTTAGAGACTTAGTTTAGTGGTGGACTTGATAGTTCAAGGTTAACAGCTGGACTTGATGATCTTAGAGGTCTTTTCCAAACTAATTTATTCTATGACTCTACACATGTATGTGTGTCTGAGTGGGAGAATAGAAAACACTCGCTGCTTTGATCCCACTTGTAGAATAAGTTTTAGATTTTATGCCACTGAGATATTGCAGGTCCTCTAGCCACATCCCTCTGTGATAAAGTCTGTGATTTCTATACCTACAACAGCCTTTTAAAAATGGATCAAATTTAGACATCATAAGGTCATTTTGAAGACAGATGAAAATCCAGGACTGCCCTCTTATGAGTTATTTTTTTTATTTCCACTGTTTTTATATTTATCCATTCCTTCTGTCTAACCTCTTTCACCAATACACATAAATATATAGAGAGTTCTTTTCTCAGAGAAAAGCCTGTCTTTTTTTCCCTGCTTTCCTTCACAAATGTCTTTCTACTTCTCTGGTTGCACTTGAGTATACTCCTGAGTGCTAAATAGGGTTTCTACTTTCAGACAACTATGACAGTGGTGATAGCGTACTTACCTGTAGATAGGGAATCTAACAGACTACTGATAGGACATAGTTACAACAGAGAAACCTCTCAGAGTGTACAGAATAAGTTTTCTGTTGAAGTTTGCCCTAGATTCCGTGAGGATGAATAGCTCATAGTACCCTTACCTTGGAGTTTACCTCCTTGTGATCTCACCAGATGAAATACTGAAGTGAGGGAAGCATAGCAGTTGGGCTGAGATGTTAAAGAGTCTGCAGTTCCATAAGCTTTGCAAATGTGACTATTAGATGCACTCAAAGAATTGAAGCATTTGAACTGAAAGTGTTCAGAGTCTACTATTTTTCCCAGGCTCCTTGGAGCACTTTCCCTATACTTGAACTACTCTTCTAGCACTAAAATCTTTTGTCTTTTCTTTAAAACACATTTATGTGCTTATCTTGATATCTGGAGAAAAGCAAAAAGAGGTAGTACTAAACTACATTAAATGTGACTAATAAGCAGCATCTGTTTGCTTTTTTAAAGAGGCCAAAATAATATACCTCAGAGAACGGAACTGTTTTGTTGGTGATCAAAGGACAGAAGAAAGAATAGTGTAATCAGATATACCTCTGCTGACTCAAATATTAGCAGAACTGGCAATGTATGACTCAAGACAAGGCTTACCACATTTTCTTCTATCAAGTAAAATCAAGGCAATTGTTCTTTATCCCATAGCAACAAACAAACTGTAAAAGTCTTGGTGTGTTTAGTCCATTAGGCATGTGGGATTTTTTCAGATCTCACAGATGAAGTGACAGGCTGAAAACATAACCTCCAAAATATGTGTACCCTTTGCTTTTAATCTGTTTTCCAAGGCACAGCCCTGATCTAACCAGGGTAAGAAAGATGCAGAGATGGAATCCTGTAACACGTCTGGACCAGGAGGGTCAATTACATCAGAAACACTCAAAGTGATTTTAGCCTGCCATTTTTATTTTAACTTGCCTTTTGTGTTCATTGCATCCAATTTTGTCACTGCACATTGGAGTAATTTATTCTGTGGGAATCATGTGATTTAGAGAGCTGGCTATGGAAAGTGAAACCCTGCATGTGTCTATTTGGTTTATTCTGTCTCTTTTTTACTTTTTTTTTTCCCTCAGAACTCTGGACGTAGCTTCCAGTTCTTTAAGTTCCTTCTATTCTTTAACATTGTCCAAGTGGGAATGCATGCTAGTCTATGAGACCTGTTTTTATACCTGATATATTTCTATTATCCAGGCAAGACAAGGCTTTCTGTGAGCTTCTTAAGAACATATTGAATATCTTTTGGTTCATCCCCTACCAAAGATATTTTGTTTTTTTTCCTCCTTCACTCTGCCCTTTGACCATCCACCGCATAGTTTCAGCCTGAGGAAAGCTGTAATCACACCAGTATTTTGCAAACAGCCCAAAATGTCAAACTGTACACTGCTGCAGAGAAATGATTTTATATTGATGGAATGAGAGTAGAAAAATATTGCAGTATTTACAGTTTATATAATTGAAATATGAAGCAGAATATAAGTTTTAGTGATAAGAATACTTTTTATGGAAATGAAGCGTGAGCAGCAGCAGATGGAACTATTACAAAAAAAATATAAAAAAAGGTAGAAAATAATGAACAAAGTATGATTGAATCCCACCTTTGCCAGACATGTTATCCTGAGTTCTTCTGAATATTCAGCATTTTTTTCTTAGGAAGTAAGCAGGAGAAATTATGACTTTTTTGCAGACAGACACACTGAATCCCTTCCCTACCACATAAAGCAGCAATTCATTTGAGCTGCTGCTGTCTGTCATTGTGTTCCATTTTTTCTTTCTTATCACCTTGCTTAAACCTGAAGGAAGCAGAAAGTTCACCTGTGTCATTTGCTGGCAGCTAAAATTCTGTCTCAGTTTCTTAATGGAAGCAAAAATAGCTCCCAAGATTGAGCACTTGGTGTCCCGAGGCTTTCTCGGTTAGTAAACGGAGATGACAAGACTGGAATGTATTCAATCTATTGCTGTCTCGTGGGCATCATTTATAGATTCTCCGTCAACCCACAATATCATCTATGAACAGTGTAATTAGTTTACAATTAAAGCTAATCACAAATCTATAAAAGCAGCTTCCAAATATTGACAATAATTAAGAAAGTGAATTTACCATATATAGCTAATTAATTGATGGTTAGAAAACTGTGAAAATAAATGAATTCTTAAAGCTCCTTATAATCCTGGTAGCAGAAATTGCTCTTTCCTACTTTCAGACTTAGCAATTATTTGTATATCTCAGATATCCTGAAGGAATTGATTAGAATAAAATATAAAAATAGTGTTTTCAATCTACTTCAGTTCTGTTCTGAAAACTGTGTTAAAACAACACTTTCATATACAAATGATCAGGTGTCTCCATGTATTTCAAGCCATCTTTTCACACTCCCTTCACCCTCCTGAGGCTGCAGGGAACGCCTCAGAAAGAAGAAGTAGCCAAACTTACAGTGTTTATCATATAAAAAAAAAAAGAAAAAGTATACTCTTTTGCTGACATTTTTTCTCTTTTTGACATTCATTGCTTATATCTAACCCATAGCAAAGGTATGGCAACTTGCAAAAGGAATTTTCACATCTTTTAGATTGCCATTATTTGGTTATTAGTATTACTCTACTGGTACAGACTGAATCCTTATTGTTTCAGTATTGTTTTCCCCTTCAGCAAGAGGCAAAATGCTGGTTCTTGCCTCAAAGGACTTACAATATCCCAAACGGATATAGGCAGATGAAAGAATGACATCAGAAGAATGAATGGCAACGGTCATGAATGGCACCTGCAGCAAAGTGTTTTGTGGGTTTGTTATCTTTTTTTTTTCCTGGTGGGTAGGAAAAAATAAGCAAATTTCAAATGCATGTTGCTTAACATAAATGAAATATGATAAGAAAGCAACATTATAGATGTTTATGGGAAAGTTTTGGCCTCATGTAGTGAACAGCATGGGGAAAAAAAAAAAAGAAAATGTTTATTTCAAAATGTAGCAACTGTGAGTTAAGGATATATCATAGACCAGGCTGGGTGAAATACGATCCACTGACCTGCATGTCTCCCATCAACAGTGTGGTATTAATCTGTGAGAAGCACTGAGAGTGAAGACAGACCACTCATGTTTGATACTATAGATAGAAGAGAGCTCGTGAAGATGTTCAAAAAGAGGAGACATCAGTGCATTCTTGGGCATGCTATTCCTCTCTGGAAATAAAAGCTGCTAAGTAGCAAAGGTTGCCAATGTGCTGTGGTGGCTTTGTATGTGTCTGCTTCCTTCCTTTGATTCATGAGGGGATCATGTAGAAGTGGGCAGCAGCTTAGAGTCCATTACTGGATCTGACAGCACAATAAAATCATTTGTACAAAGTCAAAAGAAACCCCAATACAACTACTCCTATTTTTTTGCTTCCATCTGTGTGTGTGTATACATGCGTGTACCTTTTGTGTTTGCCTTTTGGTGTGTGTGTTTGGGGCTAGTTTTTGTTTCTAACAGAGAAGTCTCTATATCAAGAAATGTCAGGATACATGGAAAAAGTATGGTACAGAAAATTTCAATGGTGTCAATCAAGAAAGCAAATGAATACCTACTGTGAAATCTTATACAGTGTTACAATGTCAAGTGAATTTTTCATGGTTAGTGTTATTACAGTAACTGACCACTTGTACTAAATGCTAAACAGTGTTATGGTCTCCCATAAAACTATTGAAAGAACTTTTTAGAGAGCTTGTCAAAATTAGGAAATTAAATATATTCCTTATATTCCAGTAAGTAATGAAGTGAAGAACTGCTGAATCTGTTTATAATGTGAAGGCAGGTAGCTTCACATATTGTCAATTACATTGCAGTTCCAGATGTTCTACAAGGTCATACCACTTAGTACACTTGCTTAAAAATTGTTGAAGAAATAGGTAGAGAATGATCTTCTAAAGAAGGTCTCACACATTGTCTGTGAGGATAGACCTTCATAAGCTGGCACCACATCTGCTCTCTGGCTGTCAGAGAAGGTTCTGTTGAAGGACTGTATACCCTCCCAGGAAACCGCTGTGGTCGCTCTGTTTACTGCACCATGTGAGGCAGAAACAAACCCTCAGACCACTGTAGGCCCATGAGACTTGCCTGAACAGGAGCACTACCATTCCTGCAAGGACTCCAAGGCCCAGATTAGGACTGCAATCCTTCACCCATTTTCCTTGGTTTGACCTGGAAAGTCATTCATCTAAAGCAATTTAGGTAAACCAGAAATCTTAATCTTCCCATCTTCATTATTGATGTGAATTCCAAGAAGATGTTGGTAGCCACAGAAAATACTAACATTGGCAGTACCAATATTTGGAGCTCATTAATTGCTTATTCAAAGTTAGTTCTAGGACTGCTTGGCTTCTCATAAGTAGTTTGGATGGTTTATTTTGTTGGTCAGAATAGTCACAGTAACTGAGTCATACTCCATCACACTACAACAGTTATGACAGTCAGATGACTTCCCCAGAGACTAAAGAAAAGGCAATTTCACACTCATTATTTTAAAAAGTAAAATGAACAACATAGTGACTTACCCATCAACCTCAATGTAGTAACTTCTAAAACCACGGAAAAAAATCTTTCTGGAAGGTATGTTGAAGCATATGGCGGATAGGACAGTAATTAAAGGCAGCCAGTGTGGGCTCACCAAGGGAAAATTTTTCATTCACAAATGGTGGACTGACTGCATTAGAAGACAAGAGAAAGGCAACTGATGTCAACTGCCTGGACTTCTGTGAGGTATATGATATGGTTCTACAAAACACTCTTGCCTCTTAATTGTGGAGAGATGAGCTTGATGGACAGACTATTAAGTGGAAATGTAGCTAGCTCAATGGCCACATCCAAAGGTTTAGTCAATGGTTCAATGTACAAATGGAAACAAGTAATAAGTGATGCCCCTCAAGGGTCCATACAAAGACCAGTACTGTTTATTATCCTCATCAATGACACTTCCAAGTCAACTGCCCTTGTCCTTATGGGTGACTTCAATGACAACAGAAATTAATTGGGAGCATCACACAGCTGGTACAATCTTGGCCAGAATATTCCTAAAGAACCTGAATGACAACTTTATGGAACAGGTCCTAAGGTACCTAACTTGGAATGATGCTCACCTGGATCTTGTCTTTGTCAAGAGAATGATCTTATGAGTGAGGTGGAAACTAGTGACCATCTTTCTCACAGTGACCATGAGGTGATCGAGTTTAAAATCTCTGTTGGCAGGAGGAAAAGTGCAAGCAAAACCTCAACCCTTCTCTTGGCAATAAAGCAAAAGAGGAAGATATATGACCAGTGTAAGCAAGGTCAAGTGACAGGGAAAGAATTCAGAGATGATGCTTGCCAGTTTTTAGGGAGAAAATTTGTGCAGTCAAAGCTCAGCTGCAGTTGAAACTGACCAGAACTGTGGAGGACAATGAGTTTTTTCAAATATATTAATGGCAAATGGCAGAATAGAAATATCATAGGCCTGTTATAGAATAGTGATTGTCACCTCACAAACAGAGAAGGAGACAAGGAAGAGATATTTAGCACTTTCTTTGCCTTTGTCTTCAACACAGATGAGGGACCAAGGAGTTGTCAGTGTCCTGAGCTGGATGACCACGACTGTGCTCACGAGAGTGAGCAATTCCCAGGTGACCCTGAAATTGTGCAGGATCTGCTGTTCCAGCTGTACCCTTTAAATCTATGGGGCCTGGTGGGATTCATGCCAGAATCCTCAAAGATCTGGCTGATGACATCACAAAAGATATCTTCATGATTTTTCAGTGGTCTTGGGAAACAGGAGAAGTCCTAGCTGACTGAAAGTTGGGGAATGTTGTCCCAATATTCAAGAATGGCAAGAAGGAGGACTCCAGAAACAACAGGTCTGTCAGCCTCAATTCAGTGCCTGCTACAGTTACAGTAACAATTTCGGAAAGTATTAAAAAAACACCTGAAAGACAACACTGCCATTGGCCATAGCCAACACAGCTTCATGGGAGGAGAGACTTACTTATCAAACTTGACTTCATTTTATGACAAGGTTGATCACCTAATTGATCAAGAGAAGCCAGTTGATGTAATATTTTTGGATTTCAGCAAAACTTTCAATGTTGTCTCTCACAGGATCTTTCTGGACAAAAAGTCCAGCACACAGCTGGATAAACACATCATGCGGTGGGTGACCAATTGGCTCACAAGTTGAACACAGAGGGTAATAGTGAATGGGGTGACATCAGAATGGTGACCTGTCACTAATGGGGATCCACAGGGCTCCCATCTTGGCCCAGTGCACTTCAACATCGTCATCAATGACTTGGACACAGGACTGGAAGGCATACTAAGCAAGTTTGAAGATGACACAAAAGTGGGAGAAGCTGTTTAGTCCCTGGAAGGCAGGGAGGCCCTGCAGAGAGACCTCGACCTATCAGAGGACTGGGCAATCACCAACCATAGGAAGTTCAACAAGGGAAAGTGCTGAATTCTGGACCTGGGATGGGGTAACCCCGAATGTATGGACAGACTGGGGAAGGAGAGGCTGGAAAGCAGGGACATGGAAAGGGCCCTGGGGGTCCTGATCAATGGCAAGTTGAATGGCAAGTCAGCAGTGCCCTGGCAGCCAGGAGGGCCAACCCTGTCCTGGGGGGCATCAGGCAAAGCATAGCCAGCCAGGCGAGGGAGTGGATTGTCCCACTCTGCTCTGCACTGGGGCAGCCTCACCTTGGTTACTGTGGGCAGTTTTGGGCACTGCAGTATAGGAAAGATATTAAGCTGTTATAGAGTTTCCAAAGGAGAGCAATGAAGATGGTGAAGGGCCTTGAGGGGAAGCCATATGAGGAGTGTCTGAGGTCACTCGGTCTGTTCATCCTGCAGGAGACTGAGGGCAGACCTCATTGCAGTTTGTACAAATTCCTCCTGATGGGGAGAAGAGAAGCAAGCACTGATCTCTTCTCTGTTGTGATCAGTGTCAGAACCCAAGGGAATGGCCTGAAGTTGTGTCAGGAAAGGTTTAGGTTAGATATTAGGAAAATGTTTTTCACCTTTGGTGAAGTAGTTGGACACTGGAACACTTTCTCTAAACAAGTGATCACAGCACCAAGCCTGCCAGAGTTCAAGAAGCATTTGGATGATAGTCACAGGCATGCTGAGTGTCTCTTGGGGATGGTCCTGTGCAGGGCTAGGGGTTGGACTTGGTGGTCCTTATGGTTCCCTTCCAACCTGGTATATTCTGTGATTCACTAATCCATCTCCTTACCCTCCATGCTTTGAGGAGGCCAAGAGGATGCCAGAGAGTTGAATATGTAAATACCTCTCCTAGCAAATCTAACATATACTAGCAAGCAGATGTTTCTTTTGATACACCAGGCAAAATATTCTTTCTAAGCCAGTTTGTTTTATTCCCTTTTGTCCTTCTTCACTCAGTGAAGTTGCTACCTTCTGACTACTGATAAAAATCTGTTCCACTATTCTCACTTACTGTGCATTCATGTTTTCTTCAAGTTACAATCAAAGAGTTTCCTGTCCTGCACTACAGATGAAGACAATTTGCCTCTTCAATCACTCATGTATTTATATATCTAAGTTACAAAGTATCAGCAATCACTTTTCTTTCCACCTTCCTTAAAGCTTTTTCTGCAGAGCATGGAAGTAGGATGAATTTGATACTGGCTTAGTTTAACAGATTTTTAAATCTGTTTAAAACTTTTCTGCCCATTCCCCAATACCATGCAGGCTGAGCAGTGAACACCCCAAAATCTAGATTTATCATGGTGCAAGGTTTTAGGTATGAACTAATCTCCAGTTTTGATGAATGTAATGGATCAACCAAAAATAAAACTTTTAATAAAGGATTTCATGAGTCAAGGAGGAGGGAAGCTTGAAGGAGGAGCATTTTGCCTGTACTTGCCTTTCCCCAGAAGGTGTCTTGTATTTGCCCTTGTTTTGATTGATAATGTAGTCCTCCAGAAGTACAACCCACCCTTCTGTTCCCTTTCATACAGCTGCACATTGTGTCAATGACTAGAGGGCCTTTCGTCATGTTACTGCTAAAAAGGGCTCTTCTTCAGTACACTGAAGATCCTCTCCATTTGACAAATATGTCCTCTTTTTGTTCTTTGCCCCAAAATACACTGTGCTATTTGTCAACATTGAACTGCATGTTCTTTCTTTGTTCTGCTGTGTCTGACTGTACAGCTACTTTGTTTGTGCTAGTAGTGATTTGCCCAACTGGAAGTAGTTGTTTATTTGAGACCCTTGCTAATAAGATTTTCCGAGTCTGAAAGAAAGGTTTATGTGTGGAAGGCAGTGAAATCATCACCAGAATGTGCTTCCTCTGCAGATATGCTGAGCTGCTGTCATCAGATCTCATATACAGAGGGCATGGTCATACCTGGGAATTTATTGGATTGGAAATGACATCAGACATGAAAATTCTGCAAGTGAAGGTAGTGTTAGAGTCAGGCAACTTTCTTACCTGGACTTTTACTGGACAGGTGCTTCACTATTGTTTTAGGGTCCTGAAGGAAGCTTTTATATTTAATTCAGAAATAAAACCAAGCCTCCAAATGCTTGAGATGATAAAAAAATCTCAAGACTCTGTTCATAACAACAACAGCATGACCCTGCTCTATATTCCAGATAGCAAAATTTTATTCTGTCAATATGAAATATACCTGTCATTTCAGTTGTGAAGCTCTTCTGAATTCCTAAAGTGAATTCCAGTTGAGTTTTCCATGGTTTAAATGGTTGCCAAGTCCACCACTTAGGCACAGCACTTCTGGAGTGGGATCTGTAACTAAGTCCACCTCCAAAGCACATTCAAAGAGAAAAAATAAACTCAAGTTGAAATATCATTATTAGTTCTGCTAGCAGCACTATTATAACCTTAAACTCTATTAAGCAATCAATTCTTTTTTATTATTTTTTCTTAGTGCTATTGGTTTGAGATTCTTCACAGGAAAAGAGATAGCTGAAAGACAGATTAGAAAAGCAAGAAGTTGTGAAAAAACTCAACCAGAAAATGGTATGCATGTTAGGTATGGCATGATGACACTATGAATGCTTGGTCTCAGATCAAGAATGAATATTGCATAAGGAATTTTGTGGTTTTGAGTTAATTTTTTTTCTGACTTAAAATAATGAAACAGACATATGTAACCACAGTGAAATCATCTTACCTATAAATTATAGAAGGTCTTTGTGTGACAACTCTACCACTGCACAGTGTGAATTGGAAGAAAGGATTTGATACAATGTGACATTTCCAGCCTCATGAGGGATCTACCAAACAAGACAATTTTGTGTGGACTTAAATTACAAACAACATTTTATATATTATAAGTTGACCAAGAAAAACATAAATTTCTGCCATGCCAGAGGTGTGATTTACACAGCCCACGAAAAAGAAGCAGCATTCACAATATTCTGTTTATTAATCAGCTGATCACTTACCAGAGAATTGGAGCTTAGGACATTTCTATTCCACTGTCAAAGATGGTCATGGCACCAATTATTTTGTCTCCATTCTTTGTGAACTTAAGTACTAACTGGATACAAGATACTCTTTGTGGGCTTTAACTAAGGAAAGTTTACTTTTACCAGACATATCATATGCTACTGAAATTGTGCAGATGGGCAAGTATCATTAAAAACCTTAGCCAAAGGAACCTTCGTTATAAGCAATTTATTAGGAGCACACATAGGAACTGATAAACCTCAAAGAAATAAATATCGCATATGCTGTCTCCTTCCAGCAGTGTTTTGGTCACTACCGTCTGTCACTAGCAGACCTTCTGCCTTTGGGCTCAATTCTGGCAGCTGCTTTCATTGCCTTCAACTTCTCATTCCAATCCAAGTTTTTTATTTCCTTATTTCTCCTTTTCTGCTAAGGGCTGAAAAGCCTCCCTGCTCTGTGATGAAGTGCCATAGGGACAATGTGCTTAATTTGCTGCACCCCTCCTTCCTTAGAAATTCTGAACATGAGCAGATCCCCAGGCCTTCAGAAAATAACCCTATCTGACCTTACTCTACCTCCTTCTGCATGTGGATTCAAGGCCAAAGACAGCATTGGGTTTAGGTATTAACAGTTTCTGTGCCTGAGAGACAGCAGGGCTGGTATGAGCACACAAGGCAGTAGAGTTGTGCCTAGTACATTGCAGCTCATCTGTCTTGCTTCTGCATGTGCTGAATGATATGGCTGCTTCTGGATCCAGAGCTGCCATCTGGGGGACACAGTCCTTTGAGGAAAATGCTACACTTAAGTCTGCATACATTCTCTTAAACAAGAGATCTCACCATCCTGGAAGACTTTTCTGAAAGACAACAGATGTCCTTCACTCTCCTAGATATGTTTTTGTAAGTCCCATTACTACTGCTCCTTACTATTTGCCTCAGTGGGCTGTTAAAGTGTTTGCTGTATTTGGGAGGAAAGGAAAAAGAGTGGTTTTGATGACTGCGACTTTTGTTTGGATCAGCTGGAAGTATTAGCCTGGTGCAAATAAATATTTCTGATCTATGGGATTCCACTGCTGTTCAGAATCTTCAAAGGTTAGTACTTGTAGACCATGACATGCAAAAAGATATTATTCTCAGGTTTATGGAATATTCATTGCAAATTGAGCAATAATTTTCCTTTACAAATTTGACTTTCTTGTTTATTATATGACTTCCTTTCTCAGACACTTCCTAGTCTTTTTCAAATGCTATCTAAATTATTATATGCAATATCAAGTATGCATAGGACTGGAGAGAATATAATCTGTTGTGCTCATAATTTAATCTGAATGATGTGGTTAGAATCATACCTCAAAAGCATACTACAATTTTATTTTCTGACTGCACATATAGTAGTGACAGCAAGCATTGAGAACTCATGGATTCTCCACTGCCAATTCACCTCTCTTTTTTTTCTAGTGTCATAGCTTACTCAGTGCAGTATGCTCTAAGTGAATACATATCCCTTAGCTACTTAAAACTGGTGAATTTGTGGTGTTCTTCAAATTCACTTGAAATTAAACTCTTCTCCCAGTTACAATTGCTTGTATCAGTACGTTCACTAGGTTGATTTCCCATGTCAGAAGGGACACTACTGTTCCCCAATGTGAAGATTAAAAAGTGAATGCAAGCAATATGAAATGCTACACAGTGCAACATGCAGGGAACTTAGGAACAAGAGCAGTCATCTTATGTGACTCAAAGTCTCATGATAAATACTGGCTAGTAACAAATGTCAAGCTGTCATTGGAGATCTACATTCATAGAGAGCAAAATAAAGAGCTTTGACAAAAAGTTTAATCTTTAGCATTCATAATACATGCAAATATGCATATGGACCAAAAACTGGTTGTGCAGCTGTCAGACCTTGATGACAACAAGGTTTTGTTTGCTACAACTAAAGACTTCCTGTGGGGTTTGAGGATTGTTTGTGAGAGATGAGATCCATCTAATCAAGCAGAACAAAAAGCATCTTTGCCAGTTGGCAAACCAGCCGGGTGAGGAAACCTTTGAATTAGGAATGGGGGAGGAAGACCAGTAGTTATGTGAGGAAGTGATGAATGAGTTTGGGATGTAGGTTGATGTAAACAGGAGGGATATTGCAATCAACAATACAAGGCAAAAGGTAGCCCCGACCAAAGATATCCACATAAATAAGGAAGTGCCTACCAGAAAAAATTGTAGGAAAGGCTTCCATTAACTTTCTGGGAAATCAGCATGACTCACTGCCTCTTTGAAGCAGACAAACTGGAGGAATTAAAGGTCTGCGTGCAGTTACAAAGTTATCTCATCAGAGTAATGGGTATATCTCATATGACTGGAGTACTGTGCTGAATGGATACAGGCTAGTAAGGAAGGACAGGCTGGAACAGCATGAACAATGAGCTGTGAGAGCTGATGGGTCAGGATCAGTTGGCAAACCAACATGGATGACATTGTGGTGAGTGTCTGCCACAGACTGCCTTAATAGGAAGAAAAAGTAGATGAGGCTTTTTTAACAAAACTGGAAGAGTCCTTTATGTTCACAGGCCCTGTGTTTTATGAGAGACTTGAAGCCCACCAATATATGTTGGAAAAAGAACACAGCAGTGCATGGGAAGTCCAAGCCATTTTGAGTGTGCATTGAAGGCACTTTCCTGACACAGGTGATCAAGGAGCCAGTGAGAGGAGATGCTCCATTGGACTTAATCCAAACATTGTCAGGATTGGTCAGGATGAGGGACAGGTTGTGATGTTCATGAAGTATTAAGGAACTTGAAAGATGTAAAGTAAAAAAAAAAAAAAATTGGGCCACAGCCCAGATTTTGAAAAGCATAATTCAGACTTTTCAGAAATCTGCTTGAAATAATTCCATGGGATGCAACCCTGGGGAGAAGAGGTGTCCATGAGAGCCAATTGATTTTCTAGGATTGCATCCACCAAGATCAAGAAAGGTCCATTCTGATAGATAAGAGGTCTTCATGGGTGATCAAGGAAATTCTAACCAAATGCAAACATAAAGGAAGAGGTAGAATCAGAGAAAAAGTCCCCTGGAAGGAATAAACAATGGACAAGCATGCAGGTATGGGGATGGGAAAACCAAAGGTCTTCAGAAATTAAATCTGATGAAATGTGTGAATAGCAAGAAAAACATTTCTATGACTACATAAGTGCAGAAGGAAGTTGAGGGAAAATATGGGAGTGTTGCTGAAAGGGGAAAGAGATTTCATCAACAAAGGATATGGAAAAGGCCATGGAAAAGGCCAGAATAATCTGCCACCTTCGCCTTACTCTTTACTGATAAGACCTGCTTCATGAATTCCAGAGCAATAAAAATCTGTTCAAGGAATGTTTAAACAAAAACAAAATGGAGATACATACCAGTGGAACGTAGTGGAATGCATCCATGCATGCTGAGAGAGCTGACTCATGTCATTGCAAGAACAATCTTCATCAGCCTTGAAACTCTGTGGCAACTAAAAGAGGTTCCTAAATACTGGAAGAAAGCAATTGCCACTCCTGTTTTCCTGAAGGACATGAAGGAGAATCCAGTCAGACACAGACCAGTCATACTCCCCATTATCTGATGGAAAGCAATGGACTGAATCCTTTTCAGAAACATTTCCCAACTCATGAAGGAAAAGAAGGTCATTTGAAGTCATTAGCAGGAATTTATAAAGGGGAAATCATGTGTGACCAACTTCATAGACTTCTATGATGAGGCTATTGTCATGGTGGATGAGGGGAAAGCATCAGATGTTGTTCATCTTATCCTTAGAAAGGTTTTCAACTCCATTTCCTGCAACATTCTCAGTGATGAGGAGACGAAATGTGGGCTAGATATATAGACAGAGACGTGGATTGAAACCTGGTTTAAATAGTTGTGACCAGGACACAAATTTCAGATAGAGGCCAGTTACTAGGGATCAAATATGGAGCAAATATTAATGAACACCTTGTTTAGTGATTTGAATGGTGGGACTGAATGTTTCCTCAATAAGTGTGAAAAGAGTAGCTCATAGACTGGAAGGGTCTGTTGCAACTTGGAGGTGCCTGAACAAGAAATGAACCAGCAGCAATCTCATGAAGTTCAACAAAGACAAGTGCAAGCTTCTGCATTTGGACAAGATTAACCCTACTCATCAGGAGAGGCTGGGGCTTGATCAGCTGGAAATCAGTGTGGCAGAAAAACACTTGCTGTGATGGACACCAAGTTTACATAAGCCAGCAATGTGCTTTTGTCCAAAAAAAAATAAAATAAAAAGGCCAAATGCACTGTCAGCAGGTAGACGGAAATGATATCTTCCCTGTACTCATCTGGAGTATTGTGTCCTATGCTGGGCTCTCCAACACACGAGAGACATCAAAAGACTAGAGCAAGTCCAGTAAAGGACCACAAAGATGGTAAGGGGACAGGAGCAAGACAAGAGGAGATAGACATAGGATAAAATACATGAAATTTAATTTAAACATAGGGAAAAAGTGGATTGAATTGTTTGGTTTGTTTGGGGTTTTTTTGTTTGTTTGAGGGAGGGGTTGTTGGCTTTTTGTTTTGTTTTGTTGGGGGTTTTTGTTTGTTTTTTGTTTTGTTTTGGCTTTTTTTGGAGGGGGTTAGTGTGGTGAGGACCAGGGAAGATGTTTTTTGCTTGAGGGTTTTTTTCCTTTTTTTTTTTTCTTTACTGTGAGTCTCATTTCCAGGACAATTTTTCCAGTGAATATGGAGTTTATGTCCTTAGAGAAATTCAACAGGACAATGCCCTCAGCACTCCTGTCGACCCTGCTTGAGCAGTAAGGTTAGTCTGGGTGATCTGTTGAGGTACCTCTCAGCATCTTTAGAATGAAGTGATAATCAAAAATTAAATTCTTCACAGCCTAAATATTTGGGCATCCCCCTAAGATGTGTTTGTGCAATATTGTCAGATAAAAAAAACAATAGCTTCTGTATAAAGATAATTTAAAATTAACTACAGAGCTTAACATCAAAATATTTATCATGTGTACTAGAAAAAAATTGAGACTGAAGTAATATGTTAGGCAGGGCTAGTACCGATTTGAAATCCAGAAGTTATATTCTAAATAAATTAGAACAAATACATCTGACCTCATAAATGCTTGGAAATCAAATTACTTGCAATAATTAGTCTGTGAAATAAACATGAGTGTCAAAATTTTTATATCTCATCTTCTCACTCCCTTCACTTTTACCTGCCTCCTTCCCTTTGGCATGTTCAATCAAATGGAGTTTTTAACATGCCAAAAATTTTCAAATGATAAAATGGAACTTTGTCAAAAATAATGTCTCAGAACGTATTAAAACAGAATAAAAGTAACATCAAATGAAACTGTCTGCAGTGAAAGGAGTGGATATATAACAGTATAACACCGAAAGGACCTTTGATTTAATGAGGTTCAATTTCATAAAAGTGCAGGTCATCAAATGAGAATGTCATTGAAGTAATCAGGCAGTCCTACAACTTCTATCTTATTGGAAAGGGAGACAGGTAATTAAGTGTGGATACCATACTGAATGACAACAGAAAGCATAGCCTAATGTGATCCAGATCAAAACTGGGGCCCAGAATTGAGCTATGAGCATAGTGCTCTGCTCAGTGCTGAACAAGGGCAGCAAATGTTTGTGTGGTCCCACTGAGCAGAGGTTATCTTGCTCTTTGCTTTCTACTAAAAGTTGTGCAGCAAAAGTTGTTATTCATATTTGGTTTGATCCATGGATGATTCTTACAACATAGATGGGGTTTTTGACTGGAATGGGAATGAGACAATATATACCACATCTGTATAAAGTCATAGAAAAAATCATAATAATAATTTGTATTTTTCCTCTTGTTTAAAAGGATCAGAAAGATCTGTCATTCCATCAAATCTGCTTTAACTGATTCAGCTGTATTAACATCAGTAAGCATATGAAAAAAATTAAATGCTTTTTCTGTTCCTACATGAAAAATGAGACAGTGAGATCACCAAATCACACAGAATATGCTGAGTTGGAAGGGACCCATAAAGATTATCAAGTCCAGCTCCTGGCCCTGCACAGGACCGTCCCCAAGAAACACACTGTGTGCCTGAGAGTATCATCCAAATGCTTCTTGAACTCTGTCAAGCTTGGTGCTGTGATGATTTCCCTGGGGATCCTGTTTCAGTGCCCAACTACCCCTGGGTGAAGAACCTTTTTCTAATACCCAACCTAAACCTCCCCTGACACAACTTCAGGACATTCCCTCAGGTCCTGTCACTGGTCACCACAGAGAAAAGATCAGTGCCTGCCCCTCCTCTGCCCCTCACAAGGAAGTTGTAACTGCAATGAGGTCTCCCCTCAGTCTCCTCCTCTCCAGTCTGAACAGACCAAGTGTCCTCAGCTCCNGCCTCCCTGCCTTCCAGGGACTAAACAGCTTCTCCCACTTTTGTGTCATCTTCAAACTTGCTTAGTATGCCTTCCAGTCCTGTGTCCAAGTCATTGATGACGATGTTGAAGTGCACTGGGCCAAGATGGGAGCCCTGTGGATCCCCATTAGTGACAGGTCACCATTCTGATGTCACCCCATTCACTATTACCCTCTGTGTTCAACTTGTGAGCCAATTGGTCACCCACCACATGATGCGTTTATCAAGCTGTGTGCTGAAGACAATTAATTAAGTGGCAAGAATCTTTTGCAAGGGTCTCCTTTCTGTCAGTGGCATCAAGGAAACTTTTAGGTGTTTTGTGTTTCTTAATGAGAAGTAAAAGGTAGAAGGTGTGAGTAGGTCTGTGTGTAGCAGGAATGTTTCAGGAAAATTGGAAAGTTGTTACTGTGCTGTTTGGCTGTCCAGCACTGAGGCTGTTAGCATGCATTGAAACTTCACCCTATCATACAGTTGTCTGAAGCAGTTTTGACTGCTCATGTCCTCCAGAGTCAAGGTATTTCTGGAAAGTGCAGTTGTCATGGCATTTCCTCCTTTCTCTTCCCTCCTGGTGTTTTCCAAAATTAGATGAGGGCTTTTAAAAGCTACATGCAGTTTCTTCCACAGCCTTTTGCATCATGAACATATTTATTAATGCTTACTTTCTGAAAAAATTGTTTAAATCAAATATTCAGGAAGTTTCCTGTTCCTCAGTTAACATTTTTCCCTTGTAAATTAATTTCAGGTCAAGGCAAATCCAAAGGGACAGATCTTCCTACAACTTCAGAACATTTGGCAACAAATACATGAAGAGCTCCTAAAATGTGGTTAAATACAGTGAGATTTTCCTTGAACAAAAATATGCTTGTCTTTCTTGACTTCTACAGAAGTTATACAGGTATTCTTACTCATTTTAATGGATTGTCCCTTGTTTGCTGGATTGGATTAAAGTTAGTAATGGATTTAAAGTTAGTATTATTAGCAGTTATTCCCTGCCCTTCCAGACCCTTTATCTCCCTGTTTTTCTTTTTAATGTAGTTGTGTTAGTTCTTTTTAAAAAATACAAGTGCTGCAAAATGTGTAATAATTTTATCCAGGGGAACACTGACAAAACCTCATAGAGGTGGAAAGTTACAGTGGTTTAGAAGGTGCAAATACAATTTATAGTCAGTTAAAGTCAGGTCAGAAGCAGATAGTGGAAATCCATTTTCTATTGTTTGGTGTGATTACTATGGATATAGACTGAAATGACAGAATAGATACTGCAGTGGTTACTGCAGGGGTGTCTATTTATGCCTTGAATAAAGAAACAGACACTCCGCATAAGTGAACACAGTTTTCCTCAAGGTGAACAGTAGGCTTTCCCCCTGTGTGCTAATGTATGTACCTTATTAAATCTAACTGCAGTCTCTGTACACAAACCATTTATGCCATAGTTATGTACAACTAATCAAGAAAATATTCAGAGTCCACTTTACAGGCAAATAAACTGAAGCACAGAAAAAGAACATAATTTTTTCATTGTCCACAAGAGAGAGAGTGGAATACCTGTGAAGAGCAATGTGCTTTTTAATTCCTGTTCAACTCTGCAATCACAAAGCAAATTTTTCCAATCAGAAATTCTTAGGGAATGCAGAGGGGTATAAATGTTTGCATCAGCCTTCCTTTAGATCTCTCCATAGATCGGAGCAGCATAGACCCTTGAATTCAGAACCTTTGTTGTCTACTACTGTTCGCATGGGTTTGCGCATGTTTTATGTATACCCCTTCCCTAGTAATGTAATGTTTTCATCGGCAATCTGTTAGTGGTGTTTGCCAAATGACTAAGTTGTTGTGTATTTTAGGTAAGATAGGGTTGACAGGAAGATACAGGTAAAAAGGTTTTAGAAGATTTTTTCATTTCTGTAGTGACATCTTGGGTACCTAGGGAGAACTTCCTGACAAAAAATGGTATTTCACTTATTGAAAATGTGACCAAAAGGCCATTGTAGTGACTGTGATATGCTCTTGGAATGGTAGCACAGGTTTTCTTATAATGGAAAGACTAGAAAAAATTTATTGAGAAAAAACACCTGCATCAAGAACTCAGTAAAAGCAGTATCAGAGAAGAACTTGTGCACCTTAGCTGGTTGTAGTGCGATAGCAAATTTGCTCCAGTAAAAGAGCAAACAGGGTTTGGTAAGACTGTGAGTGCCTGAGGGATAAAAAGCAGCAGATATTGGTGTAGTGGGATCAGTGTTAAGGAGAATTACTGCAAAGGTAGGAGGGTTATAAAAATAAATCCACAATGTAGGAGTGAAAACTGGGGAATAAAGCATATTTCAGAAACTCTTTTGCACAGATTGGGGACGAAGAGTGTGAATAAAGGAAATTTTAAACTATTATGANGGGGATGTAGAGCCAATAAAAGGATTCTTTGCACTGAAAGACAAACTGCCCTCTTGCAGTGTTACCAAGACAAATTCTGCTCTCAGTGCAAGTGATGTAAAGCCTGATTAACCCATCTGTCCCTTAGACTAGTTCAAATTTAATAGAACTTGCAGAAAACACTAGAATTAATTTGAATTCACTTTGATCTATCTAAAAAGTAGGATTTTACCTTATATTTGTCAAGCCCTTCTAGCTTTCATTTTAGAACAGTAATTCATTTACTCCATTCATTTTGGTTTCTTTGTTTTGCTTTTACCCTCTTTTCCTCTCCTTTTCTTTTTCTGTTTTGCACTGGCAGCTTAAGCAAAAGAAACCAGGTTCTTCCCCCCTCTAGACTGTCTCTTTAAAACGTCATGTGAAGCACTTTTCTACGACCCTGATAGATGCTGTTTATGTTGATATGATCCACTCTGTAATAGGAGCTTAATATATGTGCGCCTTTATGTTATGCTTCAAATCACACAGTTTTCTATTCACACTCCCCCAAAAAGCAAAAAATGAGATTAGCATCTAAATTGAAATAGACATTAAAGAAATCTGTGGAATGAAGAGGTCTAAAAAACAAAATGTGAGTATCAGCTTTAGGTTTCTTTTTACTCTGTATCTTTGTCATTTTTCAGCAAATAAGCTTTCAGTAATAAGCACTAAACTGTGTCTGGTCTTGTACAGGTGTGCTGAGATGAGAAAGGAAGAAATTTAACTCTGTTTAGTTAATGCCATTATGAATGTGTAGCTCCATCAAGAAAACCTCAGTTCAGCTTAAGTGAGGTTGCAAGAGCTCCAACTGCCCCACCTTTTCCTAATTTGAACTGCAGATTAATTATATTCCCTGGTCAGTCACTGTTCCCATGGTCAGTAGCAGTTGCCTCCTTCCTTCTTCCCCTCCATACCAGTCAGTTCTTAGTGCTTTGGGAAAAATTTGGACATTCAGACATGCTTTATTTTGACACTCTATTGCCATGGGAGTCTGACTGGCACAGAGATGGCAAATGGTTTGAATAAAGGGAAATTGTCTTAAGGTATTGTTTTTATTCCTTAGTTCACTGCTAGTTCTCATGTAAAACCCTGTTCAGAGTAAAATCAAAGGAAAAAACATGAGCTCATTCATTTTTATTCTCACCAAAAATGCACAGTATGTTTTCCTAGATTTCTTTGCACGTCTTTACTGATGATAAGTAAGGAGATCTGAGTGATGCATACTCCCTCAATTTTCTTTATCTTCAGTGTACTGGGAAGGTATTGGGAGGCTTGCCACAAATTTTCAGTGACAGTAGATTTCTCCTTAATGAGCACCTAAATGGTGTCTATCACCATCTGCAAGTTAAGGAGTCAGAATGCATATGATAAATCCTAACAAAATGGAATGACCAAAAGAGAATTGAAAATAATTGTTGATGAAAGAAGAAGAGAATGGGCTGAAGAAGTATAATGTCATCATCACTTCTTCCATGATATTGAACACTGGCATGGTGGGAATCTGAGCATTACATAGTAATCATTCTGACACTAATGGAACTATTTTAAATGCATTCTAATATCTTTCTGAGGAACAAGGTATGGTACTTGACAGAAAGCTTGGCTTGATGAAGAGGAAGAGAAGACACAAACTCTACTGTGTTATCCCCTCACGTATTTCTAAACAAAAAGTAACTTCAACACTTTGACTAGCTATTTCTTGTTTCACTCATGACAAATACTTAGCTGTGGTGTTACTGGGAAGGGGGAAAGTTGTGTTTATATAACATTTGCCTTCACAACAGTGCAGCAAAACCCCAGCAGTATGTGAAGGAAAAGTATCCTGGTATCTTTTTATTCTACATATGCAAAACAAAAGCTAAAAAAAACCCTTCACCTTAAATTCTCAAAATACATTGGTGCATGTACTTGCCTCACCTACTCCTATCACCACCTAGCCAAATTCACATTAATTTCAGCAGGGTTTCACTTGAACAAAAATAAATTCAGCAAAATCACCAGAATTTGGCTCAGAATGGTGTGACTCTTGGGAGGGGTCCTGTGCAGGCCAGAAGTTGAACTCAATGATCTTTGTGGGTCCCTTCTAACTCAGCATATTCTGTGATTCTGTGAAATCTGCTGTTATCAGATTAGTTACTGTTATCAGCTTAAACCAACAGGCTAACTGAGACAACCTAGGGAACCTGGTACGACCCTGTCCATTTAAAACACCAAGATAGACTTTTGCCGGCAGGTCACAATGAGCGTGGAGTTTGAATTCCCAGGAGCAGCAACTAGCACAAGAGCAAGTGGTGTTTTCATTTCACTTACAATGGGCTAGATTTCCATAAATCTGTGCATTTGTAAGACTTAAAGATCCCATGACTCTACATAGAATCATAACAATTGCACTAGCAGAAATTGAAAATGGACATTTATAATGGCTTGCTAATATTCTGGGTCAGCAAAATAAATTAAAATGTGTCTCAAGGAGTTATGTGCTGTATTTTCAGCCAATAAAGATAATGATAGTGTTCAAAGCTGTATTACAGCTGCTTTTACAGCTAAACTTTCAGATAAGAGACATGAGACTGACTGAACTGCATGTTTGGATTTCTGCCCAAGAATTGCTATGCTAGACAAAACACCACCAAGAAAACTGGAAAGATTCAGATAGAAGCACATCTCCTTAGAGTTTTGTTAGGTACTTTCCATGTTACTTGCCAGGTGACAGTTCCTGATCCTGTTCTTACTTTCCTAATTCCCTCTACAGTAACCATCATATTCGTGTGCACATATACATTCAGTATAGGTGTAAAATCTTAGTATTTTATCTAGTTGCATTTTTTCAGTATTTTATCTAGTTGTATTTTTTCAGATGACATTTTGCTTGAAGCGCTTGTTTAACAAAGTGTAAGAAGAAAAAGGAATGGATTTCTCACCTGATCAACAAACCTTTTGACTGGAATATTGAATAAAAATCATGTCTTTTATTCAAAATAATGTTAGTAGACCAACATATAAACTCTTTATTAATAGATCTTTTTTTTCTCTCCATGTGTCATTCTTGCCTTACTTCTTCCTCTTGTCCAAGTTACTCTGAATCAGAAGCATTTTTCTATGTTTCAGATGTAGATTTACCTGAACAGCCCATCTATCAAACTTTCAGCTGACACGTAAGATCAAGCTCATGTTGTCATATGGTCATGTAGAAAGTCTGTACCCTTTTAAAGCGAGATAACAGTAGTAACAGATGAATCACTATAAAATTTCCCAAAATATCTATAGACTTTCTTTTAGTTGCCCCTCTAAAACCAAATTTGCTTAATTGCTTGAAAATAATAACTGTTGCTTCTACCCTTTAACACTTGTAAGAAGTTACCTAAAACACCATTGCCAAAAAAATGAATATGTATGTTAAGGCTTACTGACAATTTTAAAGAATGAAAACAACATACAGACAAAACTCCTTAAAATAAAAAATTACTTGGAAAATACATCTTCATACATGAAAAATAAAAAAAATGTTACGTANCCTTCTTTTTCCCTCACGGTAATCTTTGTGGTGTTTATAATCACTCACAGATGAAAATGGTCTAGTTGGAGAAAGGAAAAAAAGAATACAATCCAGTATCTAGTGATGCCAGGATTCGAGTGTGCGTGTTCCGCCCTCCTCGCTCCGCCAAGAGCTGAGCTCCCTGACCTGTGCAGAAAACCAGAAACCCCAACCCCTTCCCCCAACCCACAACTGTCTCAGCCTGGGGAAGAGATCCGAACAAAAGGCTGGTGAAAACAGATAACATCAGGACTTGTATATCCTTTGTGTCTTTTGTTAAATATCTTTACCACACTAAGGCTTTGGCTCCAAGCTTTTTGGAAGGAATTCCCCCTTAGGTTTTGAAACTCTTAACATGTAGTTTGAAGAAGTAAGTCAATTCAGGGATTTAAGAGTCATCTTCCTTCACAAACACATCTACAAGAGACCTGGCATAGAAGAGCTATGAAAGAGAAAAGATATTTGTAACAGAAAGTTTAAGAAAGAAAGGTGGGCAAAATATATCTGAACAACTACTGCATGTCTCAGAATGTGAATCATATGACTAAATGGAGATGTTTAATCTGAGTTAGTCACTGTTGCTTTCTTGTTTAATCTATGACAATTTAATCAAACTAGCCAGTGGTGTCCTGCACATGATTAATGTCTTCTGAAAGTAGATGTCTAAAATAAGCCAGATCAATCAAACCTGAAAAGTGCCTATGAAGGCACTGCTAAGTGAAGAAAATTTCAGTGACTGAAATGGGAGTTTAGGAGAGTGGCTCAGACAGGTGTATCTTCATTATAGACATATACAGCTTGATGTGATGAATCCTGTACTTGGGCTCTGCAACTTAAGAGCAAGTGGCAGCTTATTTTGTGGATCATTGGGTCAGATTCTGTCAGCGAAAGGCAAAGAAGAGACTAGAATGTAAAATCAAATTATTCCTTCTTAAACGTAAGAAACAAGGAAAAATTGCCACAGTATTACTCTTCTCTGACTCATCAGTTTTGAAATTACATAATTAATTTTATAAATGATACCATATTAATATTTAGAAATCTGCTATGTTAGTATTCCTGGAATATTGAGATGCAGTCACTTTAACTACTTTGTTGTGCAATGCTAGCAAATTAAAGCAACTGGGATGAGTCCTCATGTTTTCCAGTTCTGGTGTCCTGTATCTGTGAAACCTGGGATTCTGTTAGATAGGTATCCAGTGGGCTAGGCAGAAGGGTGCGGGAAAACTGTTAAGAGGAAGACCACAACGAGCATTTGCCTCTGGGCAGTCCAAAGCCTACAAATCTAATGTTCAAAGCTCAAAACTTCCAAGGGTTTAAAGAGAATGTTTATGAGACTAGGTGAATTTAATTCAGTTCAACGGATTTATTTGCAAACCCCAAAAATTATTCCTGCCTTGTGAGGCAGGTCCTAACAGAAGCATGTGAGAATGATATTGAAGGCTCATATATCTTTATGCTACCAGGTGACTCCCAATGGTGCCAAATCTGTAGAAACCAGTTGTGTAACTGGGGTTTTTTTGTTTGTTTTGTTTTTTTGGTTTGGTTTGGGTTTGGGGGAGAGTGGTGTTTGGGTTTTTTTTCTTTTGTTCTGTTTTTAATATTTAGATCAGGAGTCAGAGTGAGTTGCAAAAAGCTACTCTTCTCTAGATCCAGATAATCTCAAAATTTAAATGTCAGCACCAGCCTAACAGTTCCTCCCATGGTAATTACATTAGCTTATACCATGTAGTGCTTTTACTTTTACCATTTTGGTACAGTCTCTCTGTAAATCTCTAGGGAAAAAACACAGTAACAAGCCCAAGCAGATTATCTCACTGACATTTGGGACTTGGAAACTCTGAGTCTTTTGTGAATGTGCAAGGATATAGTTAGTCCCTGGCAGCTTTCCATATCTGGTAGTGGTGTAGGGAGAGCTCTGGAGGTCTCTGGGGAAATAAAACAAACTAAGTGAACCATGGAATATGAGGTAACTTGAGTAGAAAACAAAAAAAATTAGAATGTTTATTTAGAAGCTGAGCTTCATGGAGATACTGTCAACCTACAGGTATCAGCTTCTCCAGACATAATATTTGTGCCATTTTCAATTAGACTATTAAGTGAATTACATCTACTGCTCAGAAAAATGTATCCTCTTAATTATGAATTTTTTACTGCTACATGTTCACAAGGTTCTTTATATTTTGCCTAAAACTAAATATAAAGGAAAATACATACATACGCTTAGATATATATGAGTGTTTTTATGTGTGTGCATGTATTTCTTCATATCTGTGGAAGCAGACTATAATGTTAAGTATTTCAAGCACCATTTTTCCTCAATAAGTAAAAGAAAAGAAATCTAATCTCTTCTAAAGAAGACTTTTGTATTTGCTTCATGAGATTTGTAATTATCCTGCTGGGAAAGTTGGTGACAATAACTATTTCCTCAAAGTTAACGATCAGCTTCACAAGTGAGGAATAAAGTGAAGTAAATTACTTAGGGGTAGGATATTGTAATTATATACCAAAAATTTCCCTGAAATCTGGTGAATTGTTTTTTAAAAAATCATACTGTGCCAGGATCTAAATTGCTAAATTAAAAACTAATATCAGTGAGGTATGTTTTTAGTTGTGAGAACATGTGTATTATTTGCTAATTTCTTTAGAAATATAACATTTTATTTCAATTGTACATAGACTTTTTAACACCTTGAAATATATATGTGTGTTAGAAGCATAACATTGCCAAACAGAAGTAATTTCTTTATGAGAATTAACTTCTGGTCACTCGTATTTTCTCATTGTTAAAGATGTTTTAAATAGATAGCCAAACAAGAGTGGTGATGTTCCCAATTCTAGAAACAATCACCTTTGTTTTTCATTAAAAAAACCTACAATTTAAAAATGCTTTGAATCTAGTGCCAACTATACTTTAAATGAATGTACAGCAATCCTTACTGCTGACCTTGGAGGAACCAGCATGTTTCCCTCTCAGATTAAGTTACTAGAGATGAGAAAAGCACAAAGATCATTTAGGTCTCTTGACTAATACTTTTCAGCCCAGTTCATGGTATGCTTTTGGGGCATTAGAGACGGCTCTATAGCCTAGCATCTATGGTAGCCATAGATTAGCACCCAATCCTGTCAGGAAAATGGAGAACAATTACTCACCACACCTTAAAAGACCGAGACTGTTTCTACAAGGCCTTGCTTTTCTTTTAAATGCAGTTAAATCAAGGCAATATAACCTGTATAAGAGAGTATCTTCATGGAGGATCTCAGGTGAAACACTGGTAGGAAAGCATGGGCCCTGGCATGCTAGGAAACATTTTTTAATGGGTGACTAGCACCGCTGCTCATCCAAACTAACCAAATTACTTTAGCACCTCTTCCTTTTTCTTCCTGAACAATTTTCTTGCTCCACTGTGATATGAGGCTTGTGTTCATATCTAGCAGGCAGACCTGCATGTTTTCAGCAAGCTTCTACTTTAAACCAGATGTAGATAAACACAATATTACCATAACTTTACTAAAAATAAATCAGAAGTTTTACAGTAGTCACCTGCAGCATGTCTGAGCTGCAGAAGCATGAGCAGACAGGTCAAGATTAGGAACAGTAAAAAGATGCAGGATTTCACAATAAAATAAATGCTTGAAATGAGAGTTCCTGATTCTTCTTGGTCTCTGGAAAAAGAGGGAAGACAGCATCCACAGTGGAAGCAAGGAGAAAGGAAAGAGAAGCTGACTGACAAAAGTGCCTGAGAAAGAGAGATTCTTTAGGAAGGAACCTGTGTACTGTCCATGGAAGAAACTCAAGCAATGAAAAATACTTATCAAGAACTGTCTGTTGGCAGAGTCAGAGAGCTTTACATGCACTTTGAAATGGTAATAAGCAGTTGAACTATCACTTTAAAGTATCATGAGAGAAGAATAAACTCCAACGTAGACTTTTGACTCTTTTGAAACGAGTGCAAGATTTACCTTTTACTTTGTGGCACTAGAACATTCTTGCAGCTGTTGAAGTGTGAACCCGGGGCTGCCATATGACTCTTGTGGGTTTTATCCAGAAGCAAAAGGCATTAAGGCTGAGAGAAGTAGATCTCTACTTATGCTAATTTATGACCCAAAATAGATTTGTGTTTCATTGCTGACATTTACAATTGCTTTTCTTGCTATTTTCTGTATGTATAGGATTCCATTTCTACCCTTTCCTGCTGCTGGCTCTGCTGTAATGCCCTTTTGCCTGGAGGGAGGAAGAGGAACAGATGGCATGCAGATAGGCAATTAGACAATGTAGTAAAAGTGGTAAACTTCTACATTTAACTTCTCAAGCTATCTCCTCAAGTCGACCTCTTGTGTCTACCATGAAAAGTTAATGATTGGAAAATTATTTCCTT
Source organism: Campylorhamphus procurvoides (assembly GCA_013396655.1). Taxonomy (NCBI): domain Eukaryota; kingdom Metazoa; phylum Chordata; class Aves; order Passeriformes; family Dendrocolaptidae; genus Campylorhamphus; species Campylorhamphus procurvoides. Next base: position 42,835 of record WBMV01007168.1, on the reverse strand, counting down.
ATATTTATCTGCAGTCTTAACTAAAGTGCTCAAAGCAATTTTGATTGACATTTACTGAGACCCATGAACTAGTTAATTCTGATAATTCATAATTGCCGGTACTGCTACAAGCATTATGTACCTCAGCCACCAAAATAGGCCATTCACCAGCTCCCAAATGTGAACTACTAAATACTCAGTCCTCAGAAGCCTGAGAAGCTGGTTACAAAGCAGTATGGGCAGAATTCAAAAGAGAGAAATGAAAGAGAGAGGAATTAACAAGAACAAATACAGTGTTCAAAATAAAAAGTATCAAGTTATTTGCATTGTTAATGAGAGATCCTCTGAAACCTCACTGCAGCTACATAGATGCTTGATAACATTCTCCCCACAAAAAAGAAATAAAGGAAAGATGTTGATTTTCTGGAGTAAATGGTTATCCACTGTGTTAGTGTTAGAGAGCAGATTGAAGAAATTATAAAACTAGCGTAAATAATTTTAAGTGTGCAACAGCATACAACATCGATTTAAATGACTTGGTAATTTGGCATAAACCCAAGGAATCATTCCCTGAGCTGAATTTATGTTGTGTGTTTTCAAAATGCAGCCAAAATCCAATATATATAGAGATGTTTGGAAGTAATTTCCTTTTCTTTGGAAAAGATCATTAGGCTGTTCTCTTTTTAAAGGGCAGAATTACTAGCTCCAGCAAGATATTTGCTAATCCTGAAGAGTTTTAGGCATAATCTTAGTTTTCCAGCTGGTTCTGAAGTATGCAAAACACTGCCTTGTAAAGGTGTGGAAAGTAGATACCTAGCTGTAAACAACTCCAGTTTTATTTGTACTTCTTGCCTTTCAAAAATTTAATTAAAGGATGTCTGGAATTCATAGGCATATTAGAAAATGGGTTTTTTTCTTTGTTTTCCTTTTTACAGTGGCTAGGCTTAAATTCACACAAAACTGCACATGCTAATGTCATACCCTGAAATGTTCCAGATAAATGCAAAGTATTGTTTCTGAATTTGTACTGTAGGCTCCATTGACAGCTCTTTCAGCCTTTGAGAGACTCATTCCTTCATGCGTTCAGCCTCTGCATTTTGTATGACATTTGATAGCTGAAAACCAGGTGGGGTCACAACACAAAATGCTGTGTTCTCACGAATTCAGAAACTGCAGGGTTTTCTGAGCCTTTCATTGGTGTGATTGTGAAATGGAGGCATTCAATCTGCTCCAAGAGCATAAGAGTTTAGCCACATCTCTTATTCCCTCTTGCAGTCACATAACATTTTTTAGCAGCTAAAGCTTTTCTCAGAGATTTAAAGGGCAGAAGGGACAAAAGGTCAGTCTCATGTGATCTCCTGTAGTGTGAGCTTTTTCCCAAAGCTACATCTTCTAGAAAGCTGGCCAAAGTAGAATTCATGTGGGTGTACATTTACCACATCAATAGTTAGCTGTTCACTAACTACATTCTATTAGTTTTCCCATATTTCATTTTCCTGTGTACATTTCCAGAACTACTTCTTCATAGCTAACCTTATGAAAAAGATAATTACAGCATATACATTTAGTGAGGAGGTTCACATATTTACTTGTAGCCAAAGTAGAAGTATGCAAGAGCAGAAGACTGGGTTGGAGATTAGAGATCACTATAATGAAAATCTGGAAACAAGCACACTCCTACTCCTATGAAGAGTATGGGTTTGTCTTACATGCTACTCCAGTTTTCCTGGATCAGACTGTTTCTAAAAAGTGTTGGTCTGGTTTGGGACTGATTCTGGGCCTCTACTCAAATATTATTAAGTATAACAGAAGCACCTACAAAACAAGAGGTGTTGCTGGGGAAATACAAACTAAGACAGTAATATAAAATATATGGGTCTTTGGCAGTGCTTTGGGAACAAAGGTCGCAATCTCGATGTCCTACTTCATTGTTGTGTTTGACACAAAAAATGGCCAAGCAGTAACAGAAATAAAGATATCTCCATGACAGACCAACCTTCTTACCACTGAAGAAAATAGTTTATAGCTACCAGAGAGGGAATAAAAATAGGCACAAAGCAGCCTTCTCCTTCTCGTGATCTGGGGAACAATGATTCTTTTCTTTCCATTAACAACTCTGCTTGGACCAAGCTCAAGGTTATAAAATAATGAGCATAATGGGAACAAATACTATAAGTTGCCTTCCCTCCTACCCATCCGTGTATAAATTTAAGCCAAATAATAATAAAACAAACAGGCAGCTGGTGTTTTAAGCTGCCAACTCCTAAGTCCTCATAAAATAAAACTTTCTATTCTTATTTTCTTTTGGTTGTTAATAATTTTTGTTTTGTGCATTTTTAAGTTACATGTTCTTGTTAGCAGACCAAGGAAAACCAAAAACCACAGCAAGCAGCAATTGACAACACACCTGGAGTTACAAAGTCTTTCTTTTCCCAAGCTTTTTCATTTTTCTCTCCTCATCATTGTCTGCATGTAATGGATGATGTGGCAAACAAAACAAAGCAAACCAAAAAACAAGAAGAGACAGTAAGAGAAAAAATAATTGAAAGCTCAATACAAAAAGACATGGTCATCATATTCAAAGTGCCATTATCACAACCAGATTGCAGCATAATCTGTTCCTTGCAAGTCAAAATACAGACTTAAAAGATTTAAGAATCTTGGAAAAACATCAAAACACATCTTGCCGAGCCTAATGGCTATCAAGTCCAAATACACAGGGTTGAAAAAACTGAAGAAAAAATATATTCTCATATTTATCAACTTATAAACAGGGAAAAGGGTGGTGGGGGAACAGTTTTCAGAATGGCTAAATGATAATTGGATTCCTAATTGCTGTTCCCAAATGGAAAGTCCTCCCATAGGGGTTTGTCTAGTTTGTCCTTTTATATATGTAGTTATATGACCATCAGATTTGGCAGAAAAACTGACTCAGATGTTCCTGCCAAAAGGCGGATTATTGTTAAGTAGGGTCACTTTTTTCTTTTTATGTTAATATTATAGTCTAATAAGCAAATGCATTGGCATGGCTGATGAATGAGTAACTTTCATCTATGGTAAAAAAGTAAGGGAAGGAATTTTTTTGGTTATCTTATCTGGGGGGGGTGGGAAATGAAAAAAAAAAGAGCATTATGTAAAACTTCATGGCAAGTCTCTCAGCCTCCAAATCATCCATTTCCTCTGTAATGTTTCCTAGTTTGTCTGCTATAAGTTTTACTAAGATAAATCCAATCACTTAACAATGAATTGTTTAAAAAAAAAAGAAAAAAATTAGCAAAAATCTCATGCTGTATGTTAGCTTTTGCTCAGCCCGGGCTATGCAGAACTAGAGTCCGAAGAGTCCCAGGCCAAACAAGTTGTGATTCTTGGTGTGTATGTGAGAAATTATAACAACAGTAGAAGAGCATAGAGAGGAATGATAAAAAGGGGCTGTATTTGAAACCCACCTAGATGACATGACAGCTTATCGCAATGTTAGTCTATTCTATGTGGAACATTTTTCATGATATCTTTCTGGTAACAGATACTGAAAACCTGTTGGCTCCTGTTAACAATATCCTTTCCTAAAATTCTTCAATTCCTGATTTTTCAACATATTTTCTGTCACTTACATTCCTTTGTCACACTTATTCAGCAATAGAAAATACCTGTTTTGAGTCTCAAGAAAATAATCATCTTCTTTACTTAGTAAATGAAGATACATTTCCTTTCTTATCATTTAAATGCATATTATTTGAAATTGCATCACTTGCATGTGAAATTATAAAAAATATACTTTTGTGTTGCTGCTTAACCCCATATCATGTAAAAACAAATGAGATAAATAAAATCACTTTCTGTTTCATCCTGAAATATAGCTTAATTCTGCTTTTCCTGATTTTGCTAACAATTATTGAAAAGTGTCAAGTATTCAAGTATCTTCAGATCTATAGCATTTTTTCACAGATATAGTAATTATCAAATACTAGTGTGATAAAACTTATTGGGACATAGCTGACTGTGAAAGCCTTACAAATCATTGTGTAGAAGGGAGGGTGTTCATAAATTAGAATTCCCTGTGGATCAAAATATTGCATTACATTTTACTATATACAGTACTTAATATACACATTTGTAGATACCATATGTTGTGAAGAGGATTAAATTATGGTATTTCCTCACTTACAGAATGTGTTTGCTATGGCTTTTTCATTTTCATTGTACTGAAAATGTGTCATACAGCAATTTTTAAAACATTTTTATGTTATTTCAGTACATATTTCAGAAAACATAAATTTAAATTTCTAATTGGCTTAGAAATTCTCAAAAGGCTTTTTTTCCCCCCTATATCTGCCTTTTTACTGCATCAGACAAGAAAAGGTAAATAAGAAGTTGCTGACAGGCCCTAGAAGGTAGAAGTAGAGTACTCTTAGAAAGTAAAATTTATCTTTGCTCTACCAGGATGCTATAAATAAAGTGACTGCTCTTCAAAAAGATGATAATCAACATAGCAAAATTCAAATAATAGGCTATGATTTTTTAAAATTTTCTTTTTCATTACCAGCTTCACAACATAATTATTCTTTTTTAGAATTTGGTGTGGGTGTGTGCACCTCCTCCCCACCACCACCACTAGGTGGATGCATTTAAAGTAGTCAGATTCCAACTGCCTCTGAAATGTTAATTAAAATATATATTTGCAGTCTAAAAGTGAGGTACAGAACATCTAAAAGAAAGCACTAGCATTTCTGTTAGTTACACTGTTAGTACATACAGATAATTTTGGGGTAATTCAGAAGGGTTCCCATGGATTTGGTCACCATTACACAACCCAAGATGTGATTTTTAATGATGTTGCTGTGTTTAACTTTGATCTTGCTCCACTCCTCCCTTTCCTCCTGCTGTCAGTTGTCTCTGGGAGAGGACTTAAACACTTAGCATCAGAAGTCTGTACACCAAGAAAGAACTAGATCTTCCTTAGCAGCTTCAGATTTATTGGAGTGCTCTTTGTTCTTGTGGCCCTCACTCCAAATCACTCCGCGATATACAAAGTAAAAAGGGAAGTTGTATTCCTTAGTTCCTGTCTTTTTAGCCATGTTTTCACCTTCATTCATATGCAGTTGTGTCTGTGTTTTCGCAGAAAGGTGGAAATGTGTCCACCACCTGTTTTCACTTTAGAATATTTTCTTCATGTGACTATTTTCTTCAACTGCATGGGTATTAAGAAGGTTAAATTCTGAATTTCCCAGTTACCTGCTATTATATTCAAACATGCACATCAGGCTGTTTAAAACAGTATATGAACAAGACTTCCTTAAAAGCAGGATTTCCATAGGTACGTCTGTGTTATGTTGCTATATGACTATCACATAAAAATTTCCAACACTCTCCATGATTCTACAAGCACCTTGACTGTCAAAGTTTTATGTTCAAGAGAGGTTTATGCATTGTGAATTATGACTGGTAAGTACTGACTTAGTTGTCTGTGGAAGTTTTTGAAATGTTTTTCCACAAGCTGCCAACCTGAGAGAAATGTCATTATTTTTAAAAAAAATTAAAATGCTAATTATTAACAAAAATATGAAAGGAGGAGAGAAAGTTCTAAATTGCAGTAATTGAATATGCAGTTATATGTTGTTGAAAGGCTGAATGCCCTTCTTTTGCCTGTTGATCCACTGACTTACTGGTATTGACTTACTGTTGCCAAGTTGACTTGCAGAATGCTAATGTTACCTTTCCTGCTGCTCTCTCCATCTGTTTACTGCCCAGTGTTGCCCTTTTGTTTCATAACCTCCACTTTATTAAATGTTATCGCACTGGGTTTTGTATGACTGAACCATACTGTAAATGCTCACTTGTTTTCCACAGCTTGTTTGGTTCAATACAGGTTTGCTTTTGGGGTTATTTAAATAGATTTTAAAGCTGTCTAGAATACAAAACATGGACGACATTCTATTCATATGTGTATATGCAGTGTTTTGAAGAGTGGGGAAAAGGAACGGAAGGTTTGGAAAGGGAAGAGAAGGTTTTGGAAGGGAAGGTTTGGGAAGGGAAGGTTTGGGAAGAGAAGGGAAGGAAAGGTCTGGGAAGGTTTGGGAAGGCAAGGGAAGGTTTGGGAAGGTTTGGGAAAGTTTGGAAAGTTTGGGAAGGGAAGGTTTGGGAAGGTTTGAGAAGGTTTGGGGAGGTTTGGGAAGGTTTGGGAAGGGCAAAGAGTAAATGTGAGATACTGAATTTGTATCTAACTGGATTAATTCACTTTATTGTGTCAGAACCAACCTGGGGGGGGGGGGGGGGCGGGAAAGGGGCATTCCTGCAGCCTGGTGGCAGCCACAGAAACCATATGGCAGGGTGGAGCCCACATGGAGCAGATATTGAAAAAAATGCATCCTAGGAGACACCCATACTACACCCCCTACAACCTCTAACTCACCGTCTGATTGGCTACCCACATTCTGGATGGAGGGCACTGAGTGCTCAGTGAACTGAACGTCCTGCCTGGGAGGACTGGCCACAGAGAGCCAGACCGCATAAATATAGGAGCACATGGATTCCATCGTGTCTTTTCTCTCAAGACCTGCCATCACCATATAGAACTAGACTTCCATAGGTAGTTATTTTTCTCTTAATATCTTTTCTTAATCTCTTTTATATCTCTGCCTTTACCACTTTTCCTTCTCTTAATCTCTTTCTTCACTCTTTTGAACTCTCTTTCTTTCTTTACTTTTTCCTTAATCTCTTAACTTAAAACCAATGTGGGTTAGCAAATGATGGGTACTTTGGTGAAATGTTTTGTCTTAGTTGTATGTTTAAACTTTCGCCAAAATGCCTATTTTCTCATTAAATTAAAAGAAATCTCTTTGGAAATGTATATAACATTCTCTCTTTATGCTGTCTCAAGGTATTAGAGAACCAAGGCTCTGAAAAACTTCGCTAGGTGAACTCTTGTAGTCTGAAATATAAGTGAAATATCTGGGAAACCATGTGGCTTGAACCCGGGCTCTCACAAGAAGGAAAGGTACTAGTGAGGAAAGACAGGTAAAAACTGAAGGAAGAAAAGTCAGAAGGAAGAAGGGAAGATGATTAAATTGTTCAGAAGCCCAGCAATGGAAAAATCAAGCCAAACTCCAAATGTGAAACATTTTTCCTACATTCAAAAGCAGTTACCTAAAATCTCAGTCCCTGCAATCATTTGAAAAGTTTGATACACATTCTAGTATTCCCTAATGGCCCGCAAATCCATGCTGTTTCACACTGAGACTTCAATTCATCTTACATCTGGCGGCATCTTCTGTACCTTTAAAAGTACTTAGTCCTCATTTTTTTATGACTGTAGAAGCACAGCATGAAGAAGAAAATGGTCTGCTGATAAAAAATATCTCTGACTCCTTGGATTTTGAAGGTAAATTGCCCTCACTGTTTGTGTTATTGGGCTTGATCCATAAGAAGCTGTAATTCCATTTAGGACTGAATCCAAATTTCATAAAAAGTTGAAATATGTATTATTCTCTCTTTTCAGAGCTGACACAAATGAGATTAATTCTCCTGTCAACTGTCCTGGGATGGGGACAGTCTGGAAGTCAAGGACACCTGCATGTCCGGCAGGACCCTCCCAGTGTCTTGGGCAGGTTGAACCGAGTGACATGAAGGGCATATTGAAAAGGCAAGGTATGATATAATACCAGGGTCCATTCAGGGAGACGCAAAGGAAATAGAGCCAGACAGAACTGAAGACATGGCTGCATGTGGAGTGAGGGACAGTTAAGGAGACTGGGCTGCAGACAAATTACCTACAGCATAGCTCAGGCAAGGTTTTGGTCCTCAGGTTAATGGAACTTAATGGAACTCTACGGCCACTAGTTGTTAGTGCACTTGGGGTCATCTGTGACACTGATTGGGAAAAATAAAACCTATAGGTATGCTCATGACCCTGGCAATGGTGGTCAAACAATACCACAGAACCACAGTATTACAGAACTGCAGAAACACAGAATCACAGAATGACTAAAGTCAGAATGCACCCCTTGAGGTCATCTCGTCCACCCCTCTTTTACAAGATGGATCACCCAGAGCAGGATGCCCAAGACTGTGTCCAAAGAGCTTTTGAATATCTCCAAGGATGAAGATTCCACATCCTCTTTGGGAAACATGTGCCAGTGCTGGGGTCCCCTTATGGTGAAAAAATTGGTTCCTTTCCACATGGAACCACCTCTGTTTCAGTGTGTGTCCATTGCACCTGGTCCTGCCACTGCACATCACTGAAAAGAGCTTGGCTTCATCTTCTGTACCTTCTCCTTTTGGGTATTTATGGACATTGACAAGACCCCTGTGAGACTTCTCTTCTCCCAGGTTACCACTCCAAGGTTTTTAAGCTCATATAGTCTCATCATACATGAGATGAACTCTTCTTCATTGTACTGGGGAGTCAAGCATAGTTAACAGCACTCCTGGTGTGGCCTCACTAGCATCCTTGGCCAGGCTTTGTCTTATGAAGACCAGGATACCAGTAATCTTCTGATGCCTTAGGATTTGCATGCATTTGTAGATTTTTATACATCTATGTAGTTTCTTACATTTAGAGTAGCTAGCAACCTCTAACTCTGTGCCAGCTGTCTTAAGAGTCAGATAATAGCTGGAAGACCATGCCTGGGAAACATGTACCAGAGCTAAGACAATTAGATACTGTGTTAATCAAAACAAGAAAGCAAACTCCAGCAACTTCGGAGAAACTCCAATAAGGTAAAGTGGCATGAAGATGATGATAAAGGATGAGGTAAGGGTCTTAAGACCTTCAACTCATTTCTAAGAGAGGCGTGCCATGGGGTGGTCCCAAGGGAAGTTTTGGGTATTGACATTTCTTGGATTGGATACAACCTTTAGATAGGATAATTGAGTAGTGTTATAAAATTAATCTCCTGCCACGTAGAGAGAGCTTTGCCAATTCTTAAACCTTGTTGACATTTCTCACACATACACACTCTCTTTGCATGCCTGCCTTGCTCCTGCTGCCCAGCCTGGTGTGGTATCCTGTGCTCCCCCACCCCTGAAAGGGGCGGGGGGAAAGCTCAGAGGAGCTCAACATGCATGCAAGGGGGGGTTTTCCCTCTTGCTTTTCTAGCTGGGGGGAGGAGATGTTTCCCCTCCCTTGTTCTCCCTGGCTGGACCTCAAAAACCTCAAGTCCTTCTTGAAGGAAGATGAGATCAGTAATGGGAACTGGGTACCAGCATGAGCTGCTGGGGGTAGCTGAGCTGCAGGGAAGCAGCTGCAAAAGGGAGTTTCTCCCTTGTTTATAGGGGGTTGGGAGGTGAGCTGACTTGGGCCCAGATGTTGCAAGAGTCAGTTTCCCAGCCTGTGGGTCAAAGGGTCTTTCACCTGGGAGGGGCAGATTGTTGTCCCTTGTTTACTTCTGTAAGACATAGCAGAGTGGCTCAGGGGTTGGCTGGCTATGTGTCCAGCTGGAAATTAAATGAAAGGGATGCCTTTTGTATTAGTTTACTCTGCGTGTTTTCAAGCTGTGGTGCTTGGAAAAGAGCTCTCATGGTATTCCTGAGGCTGTGAGCTCAACCTAGCACAGGTCTTTTCCTGTGTTCTACTCTTTTGTACATTTTATACTCTTTTATACTTTTTATACTCTTTTATACTCTTTTTATACTTTATGCACTCTTTATACTCCTTTATATTCTCAATCCCTGAAACCCTATAGGTGAAAGAACTCTTCTCTGCTTTACCCAAGTAATGTTGTCTTGGAAAGTTTTTTCCTTCCCCTTACGGCAACACTTCCTAGTGGAAAGGGCACATCACTGACTCATGTTCAACATGGTCTCCACAAAGACTCACAGATCGTTTTCAGCAAAGCTGCCCTCTGGCTGCATGGTTTCGAGCATGTACTGGTGCCTAGGGTTATTCCTCCCCAGGTGCAGAACTTTGGATTTCTCCTTGTTGAAATTCACGAGGTTCCTATCTTCTCATTTTTAAAAGCTGTCAAGATCCCTCTGGATGGCAGCATAACCTTCTGGCATATCAGTTACTCTTCCCATTTTAGTGTCACCTGCAAACTTGCTGAAGAGAACACTCTTCCTTATGATCTAGGTCATTAATGAAGATGTTGAGCAGAATGAGGCCCAATATTGAACCCTGGGGTACACTGGTAGTTACTGGCCTCCCAGTAGACTATATTCCTCTGATCACCACCTTTTGGGTCCAGCCGTGAAATAAGTTTCTTATCCATCTCACTGTTTGCTCATCTAGCCCATATATATCAATTGCTTGCCAATAAGAATCTTTTGCAGGTCTTTGTCAAACATCTTACTGAATCCAGGTAGACAATATTCATTGTTCTCACCTTATCTACAAGGCCACTAATTTCATCATAGGAATTCATGAGGTTGGTCAGGCATTAGTTTCTCTTTCTGAATCCATGCAGACTAGTCCTGATATGTTTACTATTGTTGATGTGTATATAAAAATTTTGATAAAAGAGTTGTTAGTTTTGATTGGTTTTCTCAAGGCTTCATCTTCAAGAATGACAAGACACAAATACAATGAAAAATGATGAATTTTAAATTGAGATTTAAGCAAAGATTTAATTACTTCAAAGAGCTACATCATAATAGTAAATGAAGAACAATGGGTGATCAAGAGGTCTTCTTGTTTATGTCAGACTGACAATAAAATGTCTCTGAATTACTGTGCATGTTGTACATCTCATTTGATGTATATTTAATACTTTCTTATGTAAGCATGAGAATATATAATTGGTTGCTCCTCTAACTATATTGGATTGGTGTAGGCATTTTTTCTTCAGGAGCCACAGAAGAAAAGCTTCAGTCCTGTGAGGCTTGTGAAACTAGGAAAAAAACTAAAAAAATGAGTTTCACAAAATTATAATCTGAACTGTGTGTGCTCAAAATACTGTACAATGAATGGGAGAGCAAGCAAGTTTCAGTCTAACCTGGATAGGTTAAACAACTAACAGTGGTCTTTCACTTCGTCTTTTATATCTTACATCAAACAATTGTGCCAAGGTAAAAAAAAAAAAAAAGCAAGCCCGCCCAAAGTATTTTCTCTGTCTTGACATTTCCTATGGAATAACATGAGCAAAAAATAAAATCAAAATATTAATTCTATAAACTGTGTTTTGTCTGGAATGAAGTGTGGGCATTACTTAAAATAACCCTTGAAAAAACCCAAGTCATAAGTTCAGTTGTTTAATTTGGAAAGAGCTTTCTCTGACATATTTTAGAAACAGAAGCCATTCAAGCTAGGCTTTCACCTCCCTTCAGGGTTTCATTTATTGCTGCCTACCTTGAATGGATTTTACAGGAATTCTCCTGTGAACAAAATACCTTTGCTGTTGTTAATTGAGTGATGACATTAATAATTCTTAAATAGGTAGATTCACAGCTATGTAACTGAAGACACAGCTGGCAACCAGTTATTAGTGCTTGCAAACCAATCCTCAAATTTTACAAATTTTGTTACAAATATCAAGCACAGGGACATTAAAAGTATTTTAAATAAAACTGGGTGTGTTTGCCATAGGATACTTTTCTATGACAAAATATTCTGCCCATGCAGATTAGTAATTTCTACCTCCATGGCCATAATGCACCTATGCAATATTTCTTGCATAGGACTGTGTTTCATTGCCATCAGTGGGACAAAACTTCATTTGAAACTGTGTCATGTCTTCCACTGCATTTATAGATTCCTGAATACTCTAATGGCAAAACACATACAAAAAATTTATTAAGCAAAGTAAAATAGTTTTCAAGAAATTGAAAACAACTTTCCTCTCTCCTCTTCTTTTCAGAGCTCTAACAGGATACTAATAACCTCCTTCAATGTCCAAATAACAGTGATGCTCCAATCATTTGTTATCCCATATGGATGCATCAGTACCAACAATTTCAGCATTTTCCTTTGTATTTTACAGTCTGAACTGACAGAAGACTTTGGAAATGAACAATTGAAAAAGACATTCCCTAAAGGTAACTATCAAGTTCAATAAGGCTCAAATAAAATTGCCCAGCTGTCAGAGTAAAATACAGCATATCCACTTAGCTCTTGAAAAGGAAAAGGTAATGCTAACCAGTTGCTGGAGACAGCCCAGAGAGGTAGTGCCAGCTGCACAAAAGGATGCACTGCATAACAGTATTCAGATGAATGAATGTCAAATGATGTATAATAGCTACATAAATAATTCTCTTCAAAGGACAAAATAGAGAAGAGAAACACATTTTGTTTGAAAGTTATCATTATTGATAGTAAGACACACACACACACACAAATAGAAAAAGTGTAATTCAGAAGCCAAATGAAACACATCAAAAACACAAGCTTTGAAAATGGTCCTAGTTTGAAATGAATATTACCTTTACAGAAAGTGTTTTATTAAAAACAAAGTTAGAATGCTTGTAAGGATTAGTATGTGTCTATTGTTGGGAAAATGTAAAAAAAAAAAAAAGAAAGAAAAGGAAGAATAGAATGGGAGATGCTTGAAGCTCAAGTGCAAGCCTATGTCATTTGAACTACGTATGGAGAGCACACATGATTTAGAATTGCAAGAAAAAAAGGACGAGCCTTCTACTGTCAGATCCTGACACTGGGGTAAAGTATGCATGATGCAGTGTTGTTAGGTCGTATCTAAGGAGATAGACAGACCACTGTCTGTTGCACAGTCTACCTATGTTGTCTTTGGTTTTAGAGGTTTCTCTAACTGGAGGATGTAGGTTTGTTGGATTGGTTAACTGGTTTGCTTTGTTCTAAGTGGCATCCAGATGCAGTGCTCTTGTTGCTAAAGAAAGACTTGTAGTGAGAGCAATTACTTGGCCTTGAAGGAAAGTTGGTGCATTTAATTTTGAATATACATTGCTTCATCTTGGACATCAAATCAAAATTATGAACAGAATCACCTGATAGTTGCTGTACAATCTATTAGAAAATAATTTTCAGTGCTTGCTATGTAAGGGTTTTATATCTCCTCAGTCCTTCCTATTAGAATGCTAGAGCTATGTACTGTGACTTTTTTCAGTATATTCAACCTGTTCTGTCTGAATCCAGCAACTGGATTCTAAACATCCAGCATTTAGCTTGGGGAAAAGGAAGGAGCTCTTTCAGGAGTGCCCCAAACATTGACTAAGCTGCACATTTCTCTCACTTTCCTTACTTTGTGCAGGGGGAATTTGGTTAATTCCAAGAAAAGGAGCTGAAGGGAAAGAGAGGAACATGCAGTATGCTCCAGACCAAAGATTGGCTTTAAGGACCTTGATGAAATTAGAAAAAGCATTGTTGTGAAACAGCCATGATGGTGTTGTAAGGCAGCGTGTTTTTTTTCTCTTCCCGTGTCAAGATTTCCTAATTTGTGTCAACTTGCAATCATCTGCTCACCCACTGAGCTTGACTCATCCACCCACTCTGTGATACCATCCTCTGCTCTGAAGGACTCACTGCAACAACAATTTCATGTGACTAATACTTTGTGAGGGAGAGAAAGGGAGGGTGCACTAGACAGACAAGACTCCTGTAGTTCAGAGGGTATGATAGGATGAACACTGCAAATATGCAGTATGCAGAAAACCCCAGCATGTACTCCTTCCTCCAGTTCAGCTGATAACTTGAAGATTTTTATTGGATATGGGATACTAATCATGGCTTGATGAATTTTCAATATCCTGTCCTTTATTATTTTGTAAATATTCAAATCACACGATGGCTCTGGCATTCTCTGGTGTGCTCTCACTCATCCATTCTGTGTTGAAAAGCTTTTCATCTGCAAGGTGGAGGAGTGCATGTCTGTTACTAAGCTGAGTAGCTACAATTGCTACATGCACTCTGCTTATCAGACATCTTACAAGGGATGACCAAACCAACAGGTTTTTGGGACAAAATCTAGAGGTAGGATCTTTCTGAGATCTGTCACTTTTTTAAATAAGGTGTTATTTGAGACTTCTCAAATCCTGGTCTCTCAGGCACTGGCTAAGCGAAAGACTCATCAGGTTATCAAGAATATGACAGCTAAGCATGTTATCTGACTGAAGGACATTATTCTGGCCAGTCAAGAGATAGCTAAAAGTAAATCACTGTTTTCAAAACAGCAGATATGCTGCCAAACAGCATTTTTCCCTGTAATGAACATGCTTGGCTCAAATGGGTGTCCTCACTTAAGCCGGATTCAGAGCACAGTCCTCCTTATCCCTGCCAAACACCTAATCAGATGGAGAACATTATCAGGAGCATGGCATCTCTCCCAATTTAGCTGTCCTACATTGTGCTAAAAACATTTCTGTTACTGTTTGGAAGAGGAAATCCTTGAATTTTCTCTTGAAAAACTAATTGAGCACACAACATAGAAACCCAGTGAACAGATCAAGTATGCAACGTGCCTTCCTAGGCACAGGAATAGCCTTTAAATTTCAGGAGCTAGTGATCCAATTAAAAAATGTGCAATTATGCCACCACTTCTGCATTTAGCCAATCTGTTTATTTCCCTGTCTTCTGATTAATTTGACTAGCATTGATCTTCTGCAAGCAGTTCTTTGAGAGCTGCCAGTCTACAACCATAAAAATTCAATAATTCAAACTTTGAATATACTTATTGCCTGCTACAACCAGAATACTACACTGCTGGGATTATTGAAAGGCAGTTTTGGGTTTTGTTAACAAATCAAAGTAAAAAAGAGCTGTAATAAACCCATACAAAGCATGTTCAACTATGTGCTAAATCTATGCAATGACGCATTTTCCCATCTCCTAGTCTCAGCAGGAGAAAACAAAGATTCTGTAAATATATTTAAGTTCTCAAAACACTTATTTTCCTTTAAAAACGTATTGACCTCCTTTTCTGCTGTGCACCTTAGTGGCAAGAATCTCAAAACTAACCAAACAAAAAACAAACAAATAAACAAACAAAAATCAACAACCAAAAAAATTTTAAAAAAGACCAAAAAAACCCTGATTTTTCCTGTGTTGCTCTCAAGCCTGTTGAGTCTATCAAGTGTGAACATCTGGAAATCATATTTTCTGCTGACCACTGAATCAGCATAAAAGGAAGACAGGATGAGCTCCAGCTGTTAAGCCTCCTGTTTAGAGGATTAGAGAAATTAACCCACAGGATGTTTTACCACATCACCAGGAGTTATATTAAAGATACATGTGGTGCTTTCTCCACAAGGAACACAGAACGAAGCTGAGAGAAAGTAAGCAGGGAAAAACTGAAAGTTGAGCTGTGGGAATGTATAACAGTGGAAGGAATTTTACCTTCAGGACATTTTCTAAGAATATAAACCTCCTACCTCTGGTTCTCCTTTGCCATACACAGTCCAGAAAAACATTCATTCAACAAAGAGTAAATGAAAACCCTAGCGCAAACCTTTGACAATCATGTGCTTTGGCTTGGGTCCTTACCTCAGCTGAGGTGTTCACATCTTTTGTCATTCCACTTCTACATTTAGGCTTCAGTGCATCAGAACATAAAAATGTCGTATCTGTAAAAATCATGTTTGGCAGGCAGACAAATTAATTTGTTTCTGAGTCTGAACTTCTAAAAGTAGTCATGCCTATGCATTAAATATATAAAAAGAAAATTTTTGTCCCCCAAAAATAGAAGAGGAATAATGAGTGACATTCATGGTCATGCTTATTTGTCATTGTTAGTAATGTTATCAAATTTTTAAAGACCAGAAAGTGGTGAAAAGATTCTGAAGTCTGTAAAAGCAATTTCCCTACCTAGCAACAAAGTGTTGTTCTTAGATCACCCTGACTCCAGACCAGAATGAAATTAGAAATGGTAGTGCAGCTATGATGAGACAAAACTCATGGTTTTCTTCCACTCTTATGATCAAATAAGAAAAAATAATTAAAAATATGTCAATACTGTCATTGTTGCAGTGGAATTTCTCCAAAATTCTTTTGTCTCAAAGATTCTTTTGTCTTCAGAAGAGTGGTGAGATTTAGTTCAACAAATCCTTGGCCCCCTTCTGGGGGCATACTTGCCACCTTTAGGTGCAACCGTGTCTGCAGCCATGGAATAAAGCAGGTAACCACCTCAGCAGTTCTAAGACAGCCAGTTCCTTCCATGTGGGGAGACTGGGGATCAAATCAACCAGGGAACAGCAAATCCCCACCGACAAATATATATAGTAAATGAACTATATATGCCTCTTTTATGCAAAAGCCTCTTAACAAGTCTTTTGCAGTCTTTTTCAGGGAAGAGCCTTTGTGGCATCTTACCGGTGTAAAAGCAAAACGTCTATATGTAACAGAGAGGCAGTTTATCCATTTGATCCTTAGCACAGGATGTGTTAATATTAGCACTGATCCTTTCCAGTTTCATTCACATTTTATCATGATTCTCTTTCTAAACATGTCACTTTCAGAGCTATGGTTTTTACTTCAGCAATTAATGTTTTAAAAACAGTGTTTATCGGTAGGCTATTTTCCAGCTTCATAAACAGTTGTTTACAACAGCTTTTCTTAATCTAGATCACAGTAATTGTGCTCTTGGGTGCTCTGAGAATATACTTGATGTTTCTTAAATCATAAACTGATTTAATATATAATATAGAAATTATTTTCATTTTCCCATTGTGTATACTCTTATACCTGGCAAATAACACAGGTAGAGAAGGATTTGTGATCCAGTGTTTCTGAAATGTCAAAAAACACTGAGTGAAAATCTGTGTTAATCAGAATATGCAAACTGCTACTCCCAGTTCTCATCTTCCAGGCTTTTTTCCTTTCAGATGTTTGGTACCTATTTGTTCAGATGACATCAAATCTGAAAGGAAGACGGTGGACGTGGCTATATCTGGCAATGACATGTTCCTTAGCTGGCAGATGCTGCAGTTTGCTGACTACCTGAATTAGGCTTGGATACCTTAGCACATTTCAAAAGAGACAGTTTTACTAAAAGTGACATGCAGCTTATGGACTCAGGCCTGTAAGTATAATTGCCTTTGCTATATGCTTGTATGTGAGAATTGCTAGGCATCTGATGCACAAAGCCAAGCAGGACTTGCAATGTCTTTAATATGAGCTAAGCTAAGGTAGATATTAAATATAGTACACGGATAATAAGTCTTTCTGTCAGATATGATAACACTACTCACAGTCATGACTAATATAGAGCCTGAAATCTGCACAGCCTTTCTTGGAAGCCTTACACCTGAACTTCAAAGTATTCAGCCTATAAGACAAAAGTCCTGATACTATTTCCTAATTGATGCCTAAGCATTCCACTCTTAGATAGCTCAATTCAAATAAACATTCTTTAGAAGCCATGGATTATTTATTTACCCTCAGCCTCACTTGCTCGCCCCACTTCCTTTTTTTTTTATTTTCTCAAGAAAGAAATATAAAGTAGGTAGAAAAGTGAAATTCAGATGTTTAGCTGTTTTTCTTTTGAAACTAGAGAAAATATGCACTGCTTTTTTCCCTTAGAATCAATGTCCATTGTAAATATCTTCATACCAATATATAACAAAATGCAAAATTTTTGAAGCATAGCATTTTAAAAACTAACCTATGCATAGTAAATAGCAATCTTCATGTGAATTCACAGACAAAATTCTTCACCAATATTATCCATACAACTGATTCTATCGCATAGAATGAAAACTGTTTCATTCTCTTCAATAAAAGTACGATATAAGAAAGAAACATATTTATCTGAAGGATTGCATACCTGATAAATTCAATTTTTTAAATTACTTAGTTCAGTCTTCTTTTGACTTAAGCAATTTTAGAAGAATTAAAGTGCCTTTAAAACAGTTTCAAATGCACCTCAAGAAAGGATGCTTTGCATGTTTTATTTCGAAGGTATAGTTCATTATTCCTGGACAGAAAGTATTTGACTTCTGGCAACAGCAGGCAGAAAGAGTACTAGTATTACCATACTTTCTCTTTAAGCATAGTGATAAGTGGAAAGGGCTGCTCTTATGCAGAAGAAATTACAGTAAAGTTGAACTAGTTAAAAAAGAGAAAAAATATTAGGAAAAAATAAATACATAGTATTTCAAATAACTTAAGTAATCATACAGACTTAGCTGTTCAGTGGAATGTAAATAGCATATCTGCTTCCAGCTTTTATACATCTTCCCTTTGTAAGATATTGTGTTATATAATGTGATTTGGGAAAATATATCTACTATATTTTATAGTTTCTTTTCACTTTTTCAAATCTCATGCCTCTATTCTTTTTCCTCCCCCTTCACCAAATAAAACCTCAAGGATTCTAGGAAATTATTTAAAGGCTGAAGCTGTGGATGTGAAGTGAATGTGTTTAAAGTATGGACATGTAGACAACTTGTATTAAAGGCCTGGATGTGGTTCATTTTTCACTTTAATGCTTCAGTGTTCGGGGATGGTTTGTTGTTAGTTTTGGGGGAGGGAGGGGTTTGTGTTTTTGTTTTGTTTTGGGGAAGGGGTTGTTTGGTTGGTTTTTTGCCCGTTGTTTCCCATGGCAACAGAAGGAATGGCCTTCCACTCTGTGACTACCAGGTTCATATGAAATTGTTATAGTGGTCTTTTGACAATTTTTTCCCTTTGTTTAAAAATGTGTCATTGCCGTCATAGGACACCTTTCAAAATGAACATCGTGTATCTATGTTTTGTAATATTGTCAGCCTGCTCTGAGACATAACCATGCTCACCCTGTCAAACAGGGGACTAAGAAGAACTTACCCTAGATGGTGATGCTTGGAGCCTGAGCAAAAGCAAGGATACCATGTTCAGGGTGTAAAACAACTGTAATAACTGCCTATTTCCAGTGATCTTTCCTAAATATATGGAGAACAAAAGTATACAATAGTTTAATTATCTCACTGTATCAGTATGTTCTTGGTTGCTACACTTACTACAGTTTGAAGAAAAGGGATTTGTGGGATCTCTTCTCACCCACTCCAAGCAGCAGTGCATAAGCACACAGAAGCTTTGTAATTTTATTGCCTTAGCACTCCATATTTGCAGTTTTGCCCTGTCTTTGGGCTTTTCATTCAAATCATTTAAGCAAAAAGTAAAACTTTCTGTCACTTATCTGACAACACCAGCCTTCCCTCCTCAATGAAATTATGTGGTTATTATTGCTGCTTTTGCATTGATACATGCTGTTTTGAGTTATGGACTGCCTGGGCAATAGTGCTGCCTAATCACTACTACTAGAGCTGAATCCTTGCTGCAGAAAGCAAGTCCTTTGTCAGATGGAAGAAAAAGCAGATGATTATTTACCTTTTATTTGCAATGAAGTTTGTATAAGCAAGTCTCAGGCTTAGAAAACTGAGTGAAATCAGTTTAATTAATGAAATAAACATAAGTTTCATGCAATTTAGGATATATTTACCCAGTCTTTTGGGTAGATACCAAACTGTGAATTATTTTCCACACTCCTGTCCTCTTCCACAGTTTGTTAGCTTGGATTATTTTTGTCCCAAAATAAACTGAGTGTTCTGTGAATTGTATTTATTACATACAATCCTTTAGTAATTTTCATATACCACAATCTGAGTTTCCCCTTGCAAGGAGAAGAGATATTTTTGTTGTGGTGCATAATAATAAGCATCTGGAATATGGAAACTAAAAATGCTGCAGAAATTGTATTGTGCTTGTGAAGAGAAGGACAAGCAACAATCAAAACTCTCTTGCTAATCTTTCAACATCAAGCCATGTGGTTCCAACCTTCTGCATTAAAGTATTAATGGAAAGACAAGACCACACATTTCTCTGTGTCAAATTTGTTCAGAGGTGTTAAGATCTGCAGCTCTACTCAGATGCAAAACTCACACACCTTTTTCCAGTCTGAAAAACCTGAGAACAGCTAAGTTATTTTTACGGATGGAAGACTTGTAGAAAACAAGGAATTATTGCACCAAATCTTGATATCTAAGCTCACCTTGTCTTGTGAAATTTTTATCTGAGAAAATATCTACTTATAAAATCTCAGCAAAGATTTCAATGTTCAACCCTATGAATTGTCAAGTATATACAAAAAAAAAGTTAAAAAATAAAGTAGCTTCTAAATATTTACTTTCTCAAATATTTGTTGCATCACAGAAATAGATTCAATATTTGTTAGTTTATTTGAATTTAGTAATGGTACTGAATTAAGAAAAGATATTATTCCCTGATAGTTTGTAAGAACAGTAATATGAATACTGATTTTGTACTCATTTTTTGCAATGATCATGATGGTAAATCTTCTAAACTGTAGGGAAATGGCTCTGCAGATTTCATGATTTAGATTTACTTGCAGAACTGATTAGTTTTCCCAGTGCCTTTTAATCCAGTTGATTGTCTATGTTTTATGAGTACAAGACCATAACTATTAAGGAGACACATACTAGGAAGTGTCTGAGAAGTGCTTGAACTGTTTTGTTTCATTTTATGTAGTGCCATTACAAAATGCTTACACTGAGAAGAATTCGGAAACTATAAATGGTCAGCCACCATTGGACTTGGAATTGTTTGGCACTCAGTAATTATGCTATGGCTACAGTTATCAAAAGAAAAAGTATCATCAAACTGCTGCATATCTGTATCACATCATCTTGAAAAACCATCTCAAAAGATGGGCTTAAGAATCTCTGATTGCCATATTACTGCTTCTGATCTTACAAGCCGTCCTGATCTTACAAGCCCTCTTGTCGAGCTAAGTCCTATGGCAGAAGTCAGACATTAGTCAGAGAGAAATGTCTCTATGACTGTGGTGGCAGAATCATGCAAAGATTCCAGAGTTGCGTAGCATTGAAAAGGCAACTAACTTAGTGATGATGTATCACATCAAGCAAAATCTGTCACAAGTCACTGAAAAGAGATTTAACAGACCTTAAAAATTTCCTAATACTCCATGTCTAGATATTTACAGCCTTATGAATGACTTCTTTTCTCTCCTTGAAAGACTCAAAGACCCTTAGAACTCAGTGATGGTCACTGCTTCACTACAGTTAATCTCATCCTGAATAGGGAATAAATAAAACAGCATTCGATTAAAGAAACTGGTAACACAATATTAATCACTGCAAATTCCCACCCTAAGTACAGTGGCCAGGAAAAGCACAAAATGCAATCTGAATGCAAAAAGTTCTTGTGTAAGGATGGACAGGAAATAAAGTTAACAACTAAAGTAAGGATAGAAAATAATTGTTTAAATCAAATCTCATAGCCAAATGTTTGTTTTTCTAAATCAAACTTTAGACCTTTGTACACATTTCTACCTCTATGTTTTAAAAGAGTGCTGGAATTTCCAAGGACAAATTTAAGCCATTTAGAGTCTTTTTGCTCACCTGAGGCAAAACGTGGCCCTATGGTTATGCAGAACACTTACATTTTTGAAGAGGTGTGGTCTTAGGAAAGTGGTGGACAGAAAAGACACATGGTGCTCATACCACTAGCAGCATCACACACTGGAGGGTGTTTCATTGCTGAAGTATATAATTTCTCCAGCATACTTCAGATCCTTAACATGTGTTGATTTGTGATCACATATTAATGAAAGCAGATAAAAATTAGTGAAATCGAGGAGTCAAGATGCACCGATGGTATCTGACACTTTATAATGTGTACTGAATAAGCAGGAGAATTATTCCACATATCTGCATTTTCCAATAAAAATTACAGATTCAGAAAGTCAAATTATTTTGCACGTTCTGGCTGGTCCTCCAAAGCTTTGTGAGTTCATTTCAAAAGTCAGGAGCAATACTGGGCATTACGTACTGTAATGGTACTGGATACTGCTGAGGAGCAGAGGGGTACATCCCTTAGCCACTGGCATAACTTCATCTGTTTGCTGCACAGCCACTCACCTTTTCTGACACCCTCTTGGTTTTCTGGATGAGTGATACAGAGCTGGCAATCAGGTATTGGAGAAGAGTTTAAGAATGTTCATCTGTCCATTTTGTTGTCAGACATCCTGGCACGTGACGCAAAATTTGTAACAGTATGCGTCTGTCTGGCAGAGGCTCAAAATTTCCAGGCAGAGTGCCGGAGCTTGCCTATTGCTAGGACTGCTTTCATGTGAACAAAAAAAGCAAACCTGAGAAGGGTCACAAACAGTGACTCAGATAAACTTGTTTTGCACCATCTGCCCCTATGAGAGAGGGTGAATAAATATGTGCCTGGTGTAATTTCTAGCAAGGGCAGGATTCTGTGCTGCTGTGAAGAGATTCTGAAGACACTTAGCCATGCAACTGGAAGTCTATTGAACAAAACAGTGCAAACTATGCTATTCAGTTCTGGTATTATCACCAACTCAGTGAAAGACCAAAGGGTTTTTTAAAGACAAACTTCTGCAGTTGATGCTGCTGTGGATAGTTGTTAACTATTTAGTCCACAGAAAATTGTTCTCCTTTTAGAAACAAACAAAGAAAGAAGAAACCTAAAACTCAGTTCTTTGTTGAATATGCTACATAAAAAGAAAGTATTCACCAAATAGTATGCATTTGCTGGTCATTTGTGTGCTACTAGCTTTTCTAGTTACTGTGACTCTATTTAATGTATTCCTCAGCCAAATTGGTCTCCTATCTCTTTCTCTGTTCTCATTTTCTTGATTCTTTTCTTGGCTTCAGTTAGAAAATTGTTTATAGGTTCTTAATTGCAAACCCTACCAGAGGGAGAGATCAGAGGAATACAGGGTTTGCCAAATGTGATGAATGTCCTGCCTCAGGGAATGGCCAATACCTGATTTGTCAGAGGAAGGCCAAAAAGCCTCTAAACACATTCAGTCATGTAAGAGATCCCAACAGACCAATGCCTACAAGCCTAGCTCTAAGTACATGACCTTACTCCAGCACAATTCTACAAATGTTATCCCACCCCTGCACTCTCTCCTGTCATCCTTTTCCCACCAGTCAAATGAATTCTTTTCTGTGTAGACAAGTGGGAAGTGTGAAGCTCAGACTTCATCCTACCTTAGGACCTGATCCAAACATTAGAGCAGAAGAGCAGGATTTCTCTTGCAGTAAATGAAGATAGATGTACTCTGCTGTTTTTACTGAGCTGAGCAGAACGCCACTGAGGCATGGAGATCAGTCTGCTGTGGCAACTCTGCCCTCTGTCAAGGTGAGACAGCACTCTTTCCTTCAGTTTCTCACCTAAGTCATTATTTATAGGTACACAGTTGTACACAATTGCAAAGCCCACAATGTACCACACCAACTCCTCAAATTTCTTATTTGTTCATTGTTAAATAGCTCTGCCTTTGCCATTGCTACAGACTGATATCTTGCTGATGTATTAAAACATTGTGACATGACTCACTTCCTGACATTTTTCTTCCATCTGTAAAATGGAGCTAATAATACCTTTGTCAACAGCTTGTTGTGCATTTTAATTGCTTAAAGTCAGAGAAATGCATTAAGTTTCTGAAGTGCAAAACATATGACAAACTTCATTTTATTTTTATGATTTTGATGCTGATGTTAGGTTCAGCAACATCCTCATAACTGGTTCAGTCATCTTAGTTTGGAAGCCAAACATCTAGAGTGCAAACCTGGAAAACCCTTTATCCTGATTGGTGAATGGTTTATGTAATGCGTAATAACTTCTGTGTCTTGGCTGGAAGAAATTAAGAAGACAATAAAAATGTCAAACAGATTTGTAATGAATTTAGAAATAATCACTTATAATTTAGAGTTGATAATCCCACTGTTATTTCTTCATTTGATAAGTTTAGGTCATTATAAAGAATGTGCTGCTTCTTGTGTCTGAAACTACATAAAAAGGGAGAGTAGTTTATGGCTGCTATATAATTGATGAGATATTAAAATTTTGCAACACAGCAGAAGATGGAGGGAGGAGGCAAGGGGAAATAGCCATTTGAAGGTTGTATTTCCCCTGTGTTTTTACAGTCTTTGTTCTAAGTAAGTATGAGTCTCCAGCTTTCTTTTTTCTTTTCTTTTTTTAATAGCTTGCCTTTTTTAATAGTGCCTCTGTATGCTTTGTACATAATTAACTTAGACAATATTATGGAAGATGCAGTGAATTGATTTTTAAACTTCAGTTCACATAGACCTCTGTGTGAGTTGCTACCAAATAAAGGGATGAACCATGTAACTTTTCACAAATATCTCTCAAGTTTTCTTTCCCAAACAGCTAATAGATCAGTATTCTGTTTCCTAAATATATGTCCTTGAAAAATCCTTCACATTCTGCTAAAACAAAACTTTACTACAAGAATAAAACCTGTGGAAGTCAGCCCTTCCCTTATTTTCCCTTTCCCCCTCTCTCTATCTCTTTCTCACCAAAATAAAATGGTAATAACCCTTTCCCTTTTTTTTCTCCCACAATTCTGTTTGCTGATTCTGAGGGTGTGTTTCAGCATTCACAAGTTTTAAATATTGTCAGATTGAACAAACCAAAATCTTTTGACCCAGCAGGAAGCATGCTTTCCAGCTAATATATATTGTGAATGCCATTCAGGTTCTTACATAAATGTGTATCTGCCAAGTGCATGGGTTCTGTCAAAATTATGTAGGGTAATAGTGACAGGAAATATTATTAGGTTTCTTTAAGTTTAAAATGTTTCTCTTTGTATTTTAAGGTATTTTGTAACTTTATAGTTGAAGTATATCTTTGGATTTTCTCTGTCGGAAGATAATGACAGTCTAAATTTTAGTCACTTTATGTCCTTGGGTTTTCTCCTCTCATCCTCTCTCCAGCCCCACCTCCATGAGCCTTCCACTGTACCTCTCCATCAGTATCTCTTTAGGAGACTGTGATCTGGCGCAAACTGTCGCTTTATTCATATAGATATTGAATCAAAGTCTTCAAAAATCCATGTGCAAAATCCTAAGAGCAAGTTATGATTCTGTAAAGTTCCATAGGCTGAACTTCCAGGGACTCTTGGAAGAGTACCTTCTTTTATTAGGGTTTTTGAACCAGTTTCCACATGGGCAATGCAGTCAACTCCACATGTTAGTTATGAACTTGGGAAGGATTTATTTAAGTTTTGTTTTTGCAGTCAAAGTTCTTATTGTCCAGTGCAATAAAATACAGATGTATCTGACTAAACCTCTTGTCTCATGTTACTATCAGGTGTTAAAAAATTGTTTGTTTCTTCCTTCCTAAAAAGTGCCCACAATCGATTTTAACAGTAGCCACAGATCATCTTGGGTAAGCCCACTTCTACCAATCACATAATTGGAGGGTTTTGTCTCAGGAGTCCTAGGAAATCTTTTCTACAGATCAGATGTTTTACTGTGACATTACTCCTTGAACTTGTAACTTATTTATGTTGT
Source organism: Campylorhamphus procurvoides (assembly GCA_013396655.1). Taxonomy (NCBI): domain Eukaryota; kingdom Metazoa; phylum Chordata; class Aves; order Passeriformes; family Dendrocolaptidae; genus Campylorhamphus; species Campylorhamphus procurvoides. The sequence continues at coordinate 17,653 of WBMV01007168.1, read as the reverse complement.
CCTCAGCCCAGTTATGAAGCACATTTTCTTCTGAAGCTGCTTCAATATTTTCTTTGGTTTACTGGTGTCAGATGTCATCACAAGTGTCTTCCCTGTGCATCCTCCCTGACATTCTGAAAATAATTTTTACTAGGCATGCTGATGTTCTCAGCTGTCAGTTTCTAGGTTCCGTTTCTGTCACGACATCTTCTGAGTCTTCTTCGCACATTACTCTTCTCTCTTACTTCTTTTCATACATCTGAGCCTCAACCTTGCTAAGCCTTGTAGATTTTGCCTGCTTCCAATTTAGTGGAAATATCTCAAAAGATTCACTTTTCTATGGCTGTGATAGTGCTGTAAACTTGATATATCACAAATTCCATCAGACGCTACAAATAATTTTTGTGCAACCTTTACCTTAAAAGCCAAAGGCAACAATACTAAATTCAAGCAAATTCATTGAAGAAACTTTCCTTGGAATGTCTGTTGTGCCAACTCAAACACAATGTTTTCACACCTTGGGAATCAAGATGTCCCAAGGCATCAATAACTTCTGGTATGTACATATGGAAGACAGCCTACTCCTAGAGGTTTGCTTCACACAGGGAGAAGATAGATTATTACGGGGAATAAGGACATACAGAACATTCACAAATTTATTATAAAAAATATCATAGAAACTTGAGTTCAAGGCTTCAGTTTTATGCGCTGTTGAGACTTAATTTAATCTGAAAACTAGGAGCTACTGCTTCAGATCTCACTGTTGGTTAGCTTACAAATCCCACAACTGAGGAAAACAGCCTTCATAAAGCATGGCTATGTTACCAAGAATCTCTTCTAGACATAACTTTTACATTTATTTTCCTCTTTAGCTTGTGACTGACAAAGTCCCTTATTCAGCAGAAACTTTACCTATTAAAATGACACTGTTCATTAGGAAGCTGATGAATAAGCCCCAGAGATATGTACTTAGGTAAGTGCTCACTGAAATCAACAAAAAACACAAGACGTGAGGACCTCTATTAATATTTTCCATCATTTGAGAAGTTTACAAATACTTATTTGAGTTCACTCTAAAGTTTCAGAAAACTATATAATGATATATACAGATGCAAGTTAAAAAGATATTTAATCACTGACAAAGTAATGAAGTATTTGAGAAGAGTTTTGTCAAATATGATTAGCTTTTTAATAAAAGCAGGTTCTTAAATAATCTAAAAAAACCATATATATGAAGCTCCAGTTACCTTCAGTATGATTAAAGATAAATTGTGGTGGTCAACTCTAGAAAAACTGCCCGAACCAGAGAAATGACTAATGGTTAAAATTCCTCAAAGAATATTTTAACACATATTTAAGAAACAGGTATTTTGAGTAATTATATTTTAACTAAATATTGGTTATTACAAGAGTTTCTGCAAAAATGTAAAGCTATAAGGTGTATTACTTTATAATTTAAATTTACAGTGGTAATAAACGTGTAATTACACTCTATTGTTATTAAATAGGATTTGTTGCATTATTCAGCTCTAATTGGTATTAAACTTTAAGCATGTTAGATATTGCTAAGCATTGGAGAAACTGTTTTAAACATCTACTATAACTATGGATAGTAATAATCCTGAGCATTTGGAACATGTCTTTCAAGTTTAATGATGGAAGGCTGTTTATTGGCAATTGAATAATTGCATCATATTAGTAACCTCAACCCATCTTAATTGTATAGGCATGACAAATTGATTTATCTTCAACATTTCCACGGGATCTTGAAGTCAGAAGTGTTTTCTTTCCTAACAATCAATCAATAGTAAATTATTATGTAGCAAGTAGTAATATTTACTTTTAAGTTCTGTGTGTTAGTTTTTAGAGCCAAGGAGTAAGCTGTTAAATTTCGTATTGTTCCTTCACCTGCCAAACAGGAGAAATATTTTTAAGCTATAGATTAAGCTACTGGATATTTTTGACACATTTTGATTTGGTGGAGAGTTTTGCAACTAAAGATGATGGAAAACACCGGTTTCCTTAAGTATTTCTTAAAGCATTGTTCCACATCTTTGTACTATATACCTATGTCACTTTTCTGCCTATCTAGATCTATTTACTATCAATAAATTCCAGAAATAGTTTTTCTCCAGGTAAAAGGGGGAAATAGAGGCACAGATTAATATGAAATATCAAGATATAAATACTTTTAGGAAGAATCAGAGAATAAGAACTTGGAACTACAGGCTCTGGATGAATTACCTTCATCTCATCCTTAAACACAGAATAAACAAGAAGCAGACAAAAGCAACTCAACTTAATGCAATTTCCCTAAGAAAGAAAATGCATGTAAGAACATAGTTGTATTTGTTTATAAGTCATGCGACTGAAAGCTGTATAAGAGCAGAGTTGGCTAGTTCGCTATGAAATCTGAAGATAATTATTTTTACATATTGCCAGTCATTTCTACTGTCAAGGGGTTGGGAAACACAGAAAAGACATCGAGATGTGCATGTAGGGAGGGGCAAATGTTTGCCTTAGACTCTGTAAAGAAAAAGCTGGAAACTTCTCAAGAATAACACAGGGGGGTTCTAACTTTCATGTTCAGAAATGGTAAGTATCAGATTCAGTGTAATACTCCAATACCTGTTTCAGGCCAATCAGAATCAAGAATAGCCTGAAAAGTAATATGCAAAGCGTGTTCAACTTCTAAAAAAGTCAGGATCTTTTGTTGTTGTGTTTTGAAACTTGTGTGTTTCTCTTGAAGAACTTGAAGGATTATCAGTAGTTGGGCAGGCTATATGATATGAGAAAGGAAGAAACTAGTGTGAAGTGCTGCTTCTTCCCATAGCATAAGCAGAAATGTCAAAATACCCACAAAATTAGCTTTGGAAGGTTTATTAATGCCATCAGAGTTGCCATGAAAATCTTACATCTGAATAGACAGCAAGGGGCTTTCTTTACCAATTCATATAAACAGCTGCAAGGAATAAGAATTACCTATATGTGTCCAGTGTTCATCTGGAAAAGTATGAATAATCTTCAAGGCTATGAGCAACAAAGGCAGGGAGACTAGTACTGCAAAAAGGAAGCAAATAGCATCTACTGATGCAGATTGAATTCTAATAATTGGGGAAGTTAATGGATGATGTTTAGTGTCATTCCAGACTGAATTTTTGTAGACTTGCCCCAAATGGAATTCTCTGCAGCTTGCGTCACCCAACAGAAAATTGCATAGCTCATTGTTCCCAACTCTCCCATTTCCAGCCTCAGAAATTCAAAGGCTTTGTGTTTGAACCCACAGTAGCAACACAGAAACAGCATTGCTAAGCAAGACAATTGGGAATGTCTCAATTTCAAGACTTCATCAGTTTTTCAGCGTTGTAAATCAATGTCTTTGATGTTACTAATTTTTGTCTACTTCAAGGATACGAAGATGCGCTAAAAACTTTGGAAGATATGGATTATGAATACAAATGGGCTTTACAGTGGACATTTACAGCATTAAAGCACACCTATTATTTTCTTTACTACTGAAGATACCTACTGGCCAGTCCTCATGTTTACATGGACAGCACTTGATACTATCCTGCATCACACTGAATCCAGCTCTCCCTGAGGCTGGAGTTTTACTGTTTGTCTTTCATTTAGTTAGGATGTGAGTAAGAGTAGAACACTTCCCCTTATACAATTCACACTATATGCATGTCTGAGTGTATCCTTGAAATCTGTTTTGCTTTCGGGGGAGTTCAAATATCTTTGGTTTAAAAATGCACTTTTTGTTGTGCAACCTATCATCATATTTTTTCTACTCCAATTAAAACTCTGAAAAGAAGGCTGAGTTCTGCAAGAAAAAAAATATTCATATTGATGACGAACTGCACAAACTAACAGTATTGGTCTTAATCCAGGCAAATGCTGAATGTCTTCGGAGACAATCAATAAAACACAGCAAATTATATACAGTCAAATATATATGTATACATACATCAAATTATTGTAACAGCCAGTATGATTTCCAGCTAACTGCCTTACATACTGCAACTTGAAGGTATCAGTTTTGCACTACTTAAGCCAAATAGGTCAGCTTCTTTAATGGCTAAATTTATAGTGTCAGGAGAGAAGTGGAAACCATATCTAGGCAGACTATAAGGCCTTTCTGTTGTTCAGGTTTGTTCATGAAGAGGTGAAGTATTTAGCACTTTTAAGGATTATATTCTTGCAGGAGAAATAGCTATTGGCTGTTGAAAATGTGATGTTGCAATACCCAGACTTTCACTGGGATAAAAAGTAAGACAGCTGACAAAAATTGTAATGTAGGCAAAATCTAAAGACTAAGGATGTCAAAAAGAACAAGTCCCCTTAAAAAACCCTGTCCCAGTTAGGGACAAATTGTACTTAAATAATGGAAATGCTTTTCAAAATAAAATTCAAAGATAGATATGAAATTCATAGTTTATTTATTAAAATTATTAAAATTACCCAAGAGACAAAAGTTGGCTTCTGCAAATGCATGTTTGGGAACATGTGGAAAAATTCCCCTGAGAAATGAAAGTATCTCCTTTCTGTCTCAGCTTTGTGGGACATAAAAATAAAGAGCCTATTGCAATTCTACTCTCCCTAGTTGCAAAACTTTTAAAAGGTAACAGTCCAGGAGGCAGTTTAGAGCAGCAAATAGACTTTTACAAAAATGATGAAACCAACAAGAATGAAAAAAAGACATAAATTCACGAATTTTCCATGTCAAATTTAGAAAATAAGCGTGTAGAATTCTAGGAAGTGGTAGCAAAAAACAATTAAAAAACCCCAAAATTGTAACCTATATCCATTCTGAACTGCTTTCTCTTTTACAAAGAATGAAACATATTTCAAACTAAAAAAGGCAGAATATTATAAAATTTCTCAGTGTCACTTGGAATTAAAATAAAATATTGATTGCTTAGGTTTATATTGCTAGAACAAATTTTTTTGTGTCTGGTAACCGAAAGTTCACTTCATTTCTAACTGGCATAATATTTGAGATAGTCAATGCTTGCAATGTCATTTGCCACTATGTGAAATATGTGGAAACAGGGTCATTACATGTCATTTGGTTTAAATGCATTAGACGTGGATGCATCTCCATGGTAGTTACTAATATAATAACGTGACAATGTGTAACTTATATTCTGAAGTTTTTCCCTGGAGAGCTCAACTTTAACTGGAAAACATCTATTGACATAGTCTTCTTTTCACTTATTAGATAAATCCTGGGTTTCTGTATTTTTTAAATCAGCAGCATGCCTTTTTTGTGACATTGAAGTAATTACTAGAGTCTTACAAGGAGCTTGAGGCTCCTAGCTAACATACATACTAACTTTATGAACTGTGCATGAGTAAGAGCAAAATTGTAGTGCCCTCACCTGCGAGAGATGTACTATTTTTTTCATTACTTTCAAATGTATAGCATACATTTCCCCCCACCCCATTTTTGCAACTATATTCCTTGCCATTTTCCTTCTCTTCCCATCATATTGCAAGAATCAGAAGTTACCTCATTTATAATTCCACAAAGTGTGCAGACTCAGCTAATGTTTAAAATTATGTTTAATAACTTGATGAAAATCTCCCAGTGCATCAGAGGCCATACCAGAAAAGAGTTCATGCTCTTCAGGCTGTCTTGTTGGCCTTCTGTCTCTTTAGTACTGTGTTTAAGTGCAAGAAAAATTTTCTCCTCACTCCTTGTTCCCTCTGGTAAATTACCCTCTGGTAATTTCTTATGAAAACTATTTCATCGTGTTCCTACTGGCCAGCAGATACCTGCAGGGATGCTCTCCATCGGGGCAGCTTCAGGAATCAAAAGGGCTCTCTCAGTGTTCAGTACAGTGACTAAACCTCAACTCAAATTTGCTGACTTCATACTAATAATAGCAGTCCTGGGGTTAATTTATCCTCACCTCCCTGTATTTTTAAAGCCTGATTCATTAGGCTGCAAATAGATGTAATGCTTATGGTATCCATTTTTGAGAGCAAATAAATGTAGGAATAGGAAAATAGAACTACAGTTTGTAATTATTAATCAGTTATTTTTGAGGTTTTGTTTTTGGGGGGGGGAAGGGATATGGGGTGGAGAAAATCTTCCAAAGCTTAGCTTTCTCAGGCTGTACAATTGCCAAAATGATTGAAGGTTCCTAAGTTTAGAGATGGGCCAGAGGAAGCTGTCCCTATGACTTGAGTAGGTCTCACAAAGAGCAGCATCCCATCAATGTGATGGTGGCATCACAATGTGCACACAGCCTCCAGGACACGCTATAGGAGCCTCTTTTTGTCCAAAAGTGATTTTAAAAGGAACCTCATAGGATCTTTTCTTCCTCTGCCCTAAAGAACTAGTAGCTTCTGATTCCTCACTGAAAGAAATAATGTTCCCCCAAATGTATCATGCTGTACTTACTTTGATGGAAGCCCAACAAGTAAGAGGACAAAATAGTGAGGGTGATAGAAGAAAGAACAATTCCTACAGTCTGTGGAAAATTTAATAGAACTTTAAGAAAACCACCATCATGGCTGTGTACTTACAGTCAGGTCCTGTGCTTCCTGCATTAATACTCTCAAGTATTTCCAAAAGCAGCCAGCAGGTTTCCTTCAGCCTGACAAAGGGAAGGCCTGGGAATGAAGGAGTATCTCCAGAACACAGCTACATGTACTTAGCTCTTTTTTGTGGTGTGCTCCATTGCTCCAGACCAAAGTGCAGACACCTTCCAAGTACTAGTTTTGCCTGCCATCTTTCCTCAGCCAAGTATGGTTCAGTTATGGTCCCCAACAACATGTGGGGTATTTTTAAAAACCCTGAAATGCCCAGACACATATAATGATAATTTTAGAAATACATATGAAAATTATATGGAAATTTAAAGAAGTCAGATGTACTCATTGGAGGGCAGAATTTGACCCTATGCCGTGTTTTGGGGCCCTCGAAAGAAAGTCTGTTGCATTGCATTAGCATACGAAGATGAATGGACAGTATTCTCTCAGGTTTACCTCAGAATTTCCTTGTTTTTGTGGCCTTTGTCTAACTATAATGTTATTTGGACACATTTATTTAAATACTGTAGCTGTTTAAAGTCCCTGACATTATGATTTTCATACCACTACAGCTTCATACTATTGCTTGCTAGCCATTATAGTAGCTTCCAAGATCAGTGCAATTCATTCTCAACTCAAAGTTAATCTCATGGAAAATCCAATCAGTAAATTGATTAGGTATTAAATTACATTCTTTGTTAATGTTCTCTATTCCTTCTTTGATAGTTCAAAAAACCCATTACTTTTCTTGTCCCCTCTTTTTTACCCTTCTATCTCCCCCATTTCTATTAATGTTACTCTGCCTTCAAATGTACTGGTATGGCAGAGGTTATCTGCAGATTTTATATTACCACTTTCTTCTTGGAAAAAAAAGAAGGTAATTGGTTTGGTAAAATCAGAAATTAAAAACATGTAAAAGTATGTTTAGTCCCAGGATGGCTTAGAAATGTTCACTTTTTAGAGGTGGCTATTGAGAATGTGCTTTTGATAAAAAAGCACTCTAAATTGACTGCCACTGTACTTTATCATTTCTCTTTTTTTTTTTTTTACCAGAAGATCCTAGCAGTTAACTTTGGATAGCAGTTTGTTTTTGTTTTTATAAGGGTGTTTGGTTCTTTTTTTTTTTCTGTTGGTTTGGTTTAGGTTTTTGTTGTTGGTGTTTTTTGTTTTGTTTTTCGGGTTGGGGTTTTTTTAATTGAAAACTCATTTTGAAAAAAACAACCAAACACAATGAAACAAACTACAAAAAAGTTAGCTACACTGAATCCAGAAATCAGTGGGAGCTGCAAATTTGTCAGGACCAAGTGTGTTATGTTGAACAGAAATTCTGGAAGTCATATTAAAGGGACTGAGCTCACATCAGGTTATTGCTGCCTGCACTTGCCAGAGAGCCTACAGAAACATGCCTGTGATCATGGTGAGTCAGGAGATTAGCTGTGATTTCTGTGATTGCTAATAGCTCATTCATACTGTGTTCATCAATGGGAAGTCTGCCACTGCATACAATATGGTCAGGATTTCATCCTTCTAACTTTGTTAGCCTTCTTTACAAATTGAAGATAGATTGTCTGCCTCACATATACACTTTGAGCTGTATTTCAGTCTTGAAGCTCCTTGGGCCAAGTTTTACAGAAAGAATATTTTAGTAAAGCACTGAATTCTATTAGGACCCATGCACTGACAGACAAAGTGGTAAAACAGTTTTAAATGAGCACATGTTAGTCAGCAACTATTATTGCTTCTGACAATTCCCACAACTATTTTGAAATACAGTGGTTTCATTTTGCTTTTGGTTTGTACTTCTTTAATGTTGCTTTATGTGCTTTTACAAATTTTAGTCCAAGTATCTTAAAATTTCAGTGCAAAATTTTATCATCGTTTCTAAATGCATTTTGAGACACTATCTGAACTCCAGCCTGTGGAACTGGGCTAAGACCCTCCTTATTCTATAAAAACTGCATCTCACTTCAGCTGCTCAGCAGAATTCAGTGTTCCTGGGTTTTAAGCTAGTAACTCTCATCTCTTTCACTCCTTCCCTGAATATACTGCAGCTCCCTGGTTCTTGTCTCTAGAAATATGCCATTTTGATTGCTTGTTGACCTCTCAAAATCAGAGTGGCTTGAAATTCAGCTTCTCAGTGTTCTTCCTTAGGAACACTCCCTTCTCTGTTTTGATGTCAACAGCTTCTCTATGCGCCGTTCCTTTCTGTGACTGGCCTCTCTCCTTCTCCTAAGCCACAGCAGTGGTCTCCTGCTGCAGCTCTCCCCTCACTGGACAGTAAGAGGGTGCCTGTCTCTCTACGGGAACTGTTTGCCTAGTGTGCCCTGATCACTTTTGCTGCATTCTTCACACATATTTTATTCCTTCCAACAGATTTAGGTCTGTCAGCTAAAAAGCAGCCTGTTTTATTTTTCAGAATGAGAAGTTCTTCTCTGTTCTCATTTAGAGATGATTTCTTCAGAGTTCAAATTTTTGGCCATGCTCCTGGTCACTTAGATGTTTAATACTTCTGCCATATTTTTCTCTCTCCCTTTTGCGTCACACAAACACCTAAATCATTCCCTCATACAGATCTTCTGTTGTCTTTTTCCTCTGCTTTTAATTCCTTGAACTGTGTCCCCAAAACCATTTGCCAAGCCCGCATGTGCATCTCAGTCAAATTCATCCTGAAGTCTCATCTTTTAGTCTGCCCTGAAGACTACAAAAAACATAACAGTTGAATCAAACTTAATCATTTTGGTTTTGCCTTGTCAGAGAATATTGTGTGTTGCTGTGTCCCATCCCTTGTCTATTCCTTATTTTATATTTTTTCTCTGTGTCTATGTCCTAGATTTCAAGCTTATTGAAGGTAAAATCTGTATATGTTGTGTTTTTCTTTTTTTTTGTGAGGCAATTAACTATTCTGTGGTTAGGATGCAAATATAAAATAATAATTATTGTTCCAAGGTTGGATTTAGTAACACACAAAGAGGTATTAAATTGTTTCTTCCCTTGCTGATTGAAGACATGACTGCCTAGGCAGTTCCTAGGAAACTACAGGAGTGAGATTTGCACATTAGAAATTGAACATATATATGAGTAAGAGCTCTCATTGAAAGGAAAGAGCTAAGTCCCTGTTGCAATGTTATTTACTGCACTGAATGTCTGCTGGATAAGGACCTTAAGTTGCAACGTGATAAGCCAAATCTTCCTTGCCAGAGTCCTTTCCAGAATGTCTGACACAGCACAAACTTCATTTACTGTCATTCATTAAGCAGAGCTGTCAAAACTGAAGGGAGGGATAAAAAAAAAATCCATCTAGCACCAGTCACTGGATTCTAACAATATTCTCCTACATGTCGCTCACTGATTACTTTCTCAGAGATACAAGAGATTACTGATTAATTTTAAATTATTAAACTATGGATCTGTGAACATGGAACCATACTTCTTCAGAGGTGTGTAGTTCAGTGAATCCCTACATTTAGAACTGAAAAGAAAACTCATTCAGTATTTAAGTCATTCTTACAATGAGAACAAATTGTCAATGCAAGTCTTAATTATTTATTTAATGTTTCTTTATCTGATAACAACACTTGCTGTAAGCTCTTACTAGACATTAACTGGGAGAAAAGTAAAAAGTTAGTAGCATATTGATTAGGCACAGCCTGGATGTCATGATAACATTACAGCCAATTTTTTCTTTGATCTTTGTTGATTAGGCAATTTTTTTCCTGAAAATATAATAAATAATTATTTCATAGAGTGAATATAACACAAAAATTAAAACAGTAACTCACCTTATGATCCCAGATCATGTTTAATGAGATTTCACCATCACCCATACAATCTGCCTGGATTTAGCTCAAATACCAAGATTAATGTTGGACTAGTCTCAATGTGTAGTGCAAAATGTCTAATTTATTGGGCCCAATAACTGACTTTAGTTGCTGTCACTTTCATACTCTGAGACTAAACTTTGTTTTCAGACTATGCTGAGCTACCAAAAAATAGCGTTTCCAGATTTGAGAGGGGAACAAGTGTTATTTTGTTTTTTTGTTCTATCCACAAAAATCCTACATATTGTTTGCAACACCCAATATGAAGTAAGTTTTTTTAGATTTCAGACCTTAGAATCTTCTGATGTTGATGCCTGTGGCAAAGTCAGAGATTTCTCAAATAATATGTCTCATAGTTGTGCACATTACTGGATCTGGGCAATTCTCAGCTGGGTACTGCAGGGGAGGTTGAAAAGAGATAGACAAAGGACGTCTCTGCAGAATGTGGCATTTATTTGTAATTCCAGAAAACATACCTTTCACAAAAATCATCTTTTTTTTATTCCACCACAGGCTTACAGCTCAAATCCCAACATAATAATAAGTCAGCACATAGCAAAGCCTGATAGTAGTTTCAGATCCAAATCTCTACCTTTCCCACCATTCTGGAAAAGATTTTAGGATACCACAGCCAAAACAGATTTATAGTTCTGTCACAGTTTCTCAGGTTCAGGCATTTATCTGAGCCTTTCCTCCTCTATCTGTCCCAGCCATTTGCAAGGGTTTTCATACTCTTTTGAATAAGTTTTGGCTCTTTCCTGACATGCTTTCATACTCAGATCTGTGTACCAAGTGGATTGATAACACTGTGAGAAAGGAATTTTAAATTCAACACAACCCTCATTTTTTTTGTTATTGCAACAGGAAGTTTATTTTACTCACTCAACTCTAAACTAAATGGGACCTTTGAGATAAATTTTGCATTAGTTTGTCTCTTGAATTGAATATTACAAGATTGTGTCTTTAATGTCATGGGATTAGCTGTTAGCCATGCATCTGCCAAGATATTTCCCCCACCTTGGTGCCAAACCCCAAAATTAGTGATTAATAAAGTAAAGTAAGTGAAAGAGGTGCAGCAAGTTACTTGAAATGATGGGCATGATGTATGAATATTGTTAGCTTTTTCTTAAAGAACATTTATATGATTATATGAATGCAAAAAGGCAATGCAGTATTTTAGTCTTTCTCTAGTCACTGGAACACTCAGAAGCAGATGGACTGTGTGACTGATGATTCAATAATTGCACTCATTAAAAATGTTCACGCTTTTAATCTTTCCCTCCTCACATTCTGCGAAGAGCTGAGGAATGAAATGGTTTTGTTACTGTCAGCAGATAGATAATTGAGTTTGCTTTGATTTCCTGGGGTGCCCCTTTCCCATCCCTATGTTGTTGGACTGGCATTTCCAGAAGCATAGCAGAACATGTGAATAAGGCCCAACTGTCTTAAAGGAGAAAAACATGACAGAAAGACTTCTTTCTCCCACTCAGTATTAATTGTGTGCACTCAGCCAGCAACCTACCTTGGCAGAAGAGGGCATGCATCTGCTTTTCTCCCAGATTGCCTCCTCCCATGATACAGCTTCCTACCTGTGGCATTCAAGGAAAAGAAAAGTGATTCTACCTTGATCTTAGGCACAGAATGCTTCTCCTGTTTATTGTTGTGAGCTGGAATTGGTTTAAAATGACAGAGAGAAGAGGGTGAGAGTGTACCTCAGTGCAAGTGCCTAATTCTTGGTGTTGTAACACCATGAATTGAACAAGATCTCACAAAACAACAAGGAAAAATGGTAGGGAGAAGGGAAGTGGAAAAAGAGCCATCCTGCTTTCTCTAAAAACTAGGACAAAAACGTCTTCCAGCTCTACTGAAAGGATGCTTCCTTCTGTTTCTGCCATTAGGATTTAGTTTTAGAGTTTGCATTTAAATTCAATTGCATAATAGAAAAAGCATTCTCCAAATGAGGCATTGCATCCACTCATTCCACCTACACTATTGTCTGGGCAACCATTTTCCAGATGCTGCTCTGGGACCAATATACTAGAAGTTGAGTAATCTATGACTTTCTGACAGTCTCCAGCTTCTCTAGGAGACTTTCCCACTATCCATCATTTGTAGTTTGCAAATGTCTAACTGAGATCAGAGCATCGCAGAGTTCAACCTTGTTCAAACACAACATGACAACTCTGATTAAAGTCTCTGAAGTGGACTTTGCATGCTCCCATGCTTAGGTTTCACTATTCTGTACCTATGAGCAAAAGAAAAATATTTTTTCTGCAAGAAGGTTCTCATTTTTTTGGCTTCTTGGGTATTGTTCCTAGGCTTGGTTGCTCTGTAAAACAATTATGACCTGCTGTTAGAGTACTTATGCATCCTGTGCAGACTACATATGTGCTTAGACACTTCTACAGCCCTCCCTCTGTGTATACTTTCTCTCAGATCCTTGCCATCAGAAAAATGCAATGCACAGATTTCAACGCAAAATACACAGACCTAAAACAACTTGTTAGGTTCTCATATCATCCTTTGCTTCAAATTCACTGCACCCTGTTGTTTTTTTCTATCTGTTGGGTACAAAGACTTTTAGACAAATTTGTGATATGGGAATTCTGTTCTACAATTGTTTCAACAATTGAAAAGGATCGCTTGTCAGAAAAGGAGGACTTCCTGTTCCTTGTTCACCAACTGCCTTTGGTCTTTGTGAACTCCCTAGACTATTCTTCTTATCCCAGTGCTTGGGAGAAGTCTGCATTTTCAGACTAATTCCTTCCTCTGCACCCAAAACATAGCTGTTTCTTTTTCACCTTGTGTAGATGAAAATATTTAAAACTCTGAAGCCTCTTAGCCAACAATCTGTTCACAGTCAAAACTGTGAATGTTATTTCACCTTCTCCTCCCAAGAGGCAATATAGAATGAAGGCTGCAAGTATGACACACTGGTATGTGTAGTTCATAAACACAAACTGTAATATGTAAAATGCACATACATCTACTAAGTCGTCACACCATGGCAACTTTAAATGGACTTTCCACTTAGGTGGCAAAAACAAACACCAGGATAAGAGTGAACACTTGCATAGGGAAGTGACATGACTTGCACAAAATTCAGCAGTTGCACTGTACTAAAACATTTAAATTAACATTCACAAGAGGTTTTTAAGTCTTGTGCTCAACAGTATGACCATAGATGCTTGGGAAAATGGATCCCTCAAGGAGTTACCAAGGAATAAACAATCCATTGAATGTGGAAGTTTCTAAGTGGATGTCACAGTATAGAGTAGAACAGCACGAAACTCTCACCAAGCTAGTTGTGGGTTCAGGAGGCTACAAAAAACTGTTTTGAAGTATAAAGTTTCACAAAATTAACTACATTATAATACTGTCAGGAGATGACTATCAGTTAACAATGCACAGATCTGCTTGAAAGGACATATCCCTTTAGAAGTCTCAGTGGCAACCACACACCATGCAGAGCAAACAAAAGCTTCCTAGGAAAATAGTCACAAGATGGAGCTAAGAATTATGGCTACACCTTTTCTTTAACTACAATAGATGGACCCAAATTCATGCACTTTACTGCTCTCAAATACTGGAAAGCTTTAAATACAGAGCAGTTTGGGGTTACCTCTTATTCCAACAGTGTGATAGACACATCTCAATCAAAACATTTCTCTGTTAAAGTAGGACATTATCATTTAGAAGCCAAACACAACACATGGCAGGTCTGTATTTCATTTTGAATGCACATCTGAGCACAGACTGTCACCCAAATACATTCTGTATGTGCACTGACTGGTTCCATTCTGCAGCATGGGTCCAGGAGTACACCTTCTTGCCATGTATCTTATATGTATCCTGCAGATCATTATGTAGACAAGGACAAATGAGATGGCCTAGAAATAAGATGGCACTGTAAGTATCCAGCTCAGCTCTAGTCCTTGGACATATGTCTGTGATTATTAATCTAGTAGCCTCTCCCATATGAGAATCTGAGTGCACAGCTCCTGGGCGTGTTTTCCTCCACTTCTTGGCCCATCCTGCAGAGGACCTCCTTACCTCTGAAAATATTCAAGTTCTGAAATTCCATGTTTGCCTGTTTTTCCTATGTCCCCTATCTCCCCTTCTTTTCACAGCCAATAACAAGATGCTGCCCTGGTCACAAGAAACTATGAAACACATTACTGGGTTTTCAATATCTGCAGGGGTATGGAGAGAAGCAGAAGTCAAGTAAGACAGACATTGGCTTGTTTCCATTTTAAGAGAAAATACTAAGATGTTGCACAAGACAAAAAATAAATATTGACAAAGTCATCAGATATCTAATATTTAAAGGCACTGTTCCTTTATGAATTCAAGCACTGGAACCAGTTTCTTCTTAAACTGTTTGTGACTCATTTTTCATAACTGGTATCTATTTATCATTAAAATTATTTTTGTGCATCATTGCCCCACTGAAAAAGTTGATTGCATTTTACAGCCAGATGTGACTATTCTTTTGCAGAAACTGGATAAAGTTAGGAAAACAAAAAAAACAAAAAAAAAACAAAAAAAATCCAAAGTGAGAAACACTGTCAAAGCAAGGAAACACAAAGAAAATTACAAAAGCAGTTTTACTAACAGCTAAGTCTAGTACATGCCAGATCAATGCCTATTGCATAGTGCAGTGCTGACATACAGAATGAGTAATGTGGATAGCTTTTACAGGGGTCTGAGATGTCTATTTCAACAGTTCAGTTGTAGCATGGAAATCAAAGGATGTTTATTCTCGCAGAAACTACATTTATCTTTTCTGGGGCAACTGAGGAGGGCACAACCCTGAAAGTTCTGCAATACAGCTTACCTGCTCAACGTCCAAAGACAACCAGGTGAGTAAACTTTGCTTAGCTTGGGTGTCCTTCAGTGGGATTCAGCTCCAGGAATCCATGAGACCTACAGAAAAAACTGTTTAGGACAGCTTTTAAAAGAGGGTACCAGCTGTATTTTAAAGTCCTAAGAAATTATACGGAACATTCATTGTTTAGGATTCTTTCCCCTTTTGATTAGGAAAAAAAAACGTCTTCTTATATAATTTCCTTATCTCTCTGGAAATACTATGCAACAGCAGTATAACCCTTCTTCAGGATTGCCTGCCTCTTGAAAAACAAAAAACCCTAAAAGCAATATAGTTTCTCTAACTTTTGCATCCGGTCAGATCAGGGTATTGTCTTCAGGGCTTGTCATTATTTGAGACAGATAAAGAAAAAAATGTCTTGCCTGAGTGGAAAATTTCTGTTGTAAGTGATAGCAAATACAGAAAGTCTAATTTGCATATAGATGTTGAAGCTTGCAACAATATACTCCCCTGAGAGAGCTCTTGTTGTTTAACTGTGTACACAGTCTGGCACTATGCTGCCCAGCACCTAATAAAAGCTAAATTAAAACTTTTTTAAAACTCTGAGGCTGTGAATATCTTTAAACTACCAATTTACATTTGCAAAGAAAGGGCAGAACCATACTAAGCTAAGCCTCATTTAAGAGGAAAAGCAGAGGGTATGGTGGCAAGGTCAAGAGGGAGAAATAACTTTATTTGAGAGTAAACATCAGTCAGATGTACTCATGCTTTAATTCATCAGCCTAGATGAGCTTTATTACAATGCTGGGATCAAGCAATAGCAAGGAGATAAAAAGCAGCGCTGTGTAAAAGAGAGAGAGATGAGCTGAAGATTATTAACAGAGCCAAGAGAAAAACAGAGACAGAATGGCTGAATAATGAAGAAACAATAAAATGGAAGGTGGAAAGAGCAGAAGAGGAGTACACGTAAAAGACTGTAGCAAAATTGACTTTTTTCTTTCTGTAATTTTAATTTTCAGTGTTCATCACAGACTATGCAGCTAAGCACTAATATGATATTGCGCCAAGGGAAAACTAAGACCATTAGGAAAGAAAAGCAACAATCAATTTGGTTTCATAAGATCATCTAAATAAATTATCAATATTTTAAATGAAAGTGTATGTGATAAATGTAAAGGAAATGTACAATCTCAGAACCAGAACTTGCATAAATTTTAAGTTAGGCTAAAGAAAATCCATGATTCATCATCAAATCATAGAATGGCCTGTTTTAGAAGGAGTCTTAAAGAAAAATTAGTCCCACATCCTGCCATGGGCAGGGACACCTTCCATTAAACCAAGTTGCTGAAAGCCCCATCCACTCTGACCTTGGAAACTTCCAGTGATGGGGACATCCACAGTTTCTCAAAGCAATCTGTTCCAGTGCCTCACCACACTTTGAGTCAAGAATTTTTTTCCTAATATCTAATCTAAACGTCTCATCTTTTAGATTAAAACTGTTCCATTTCATCCTATCAATATCAATCTTTGTGAAAAGTTACTCTCTCTCTTTCTTACAAGTCCCTTTTAGATACTTAGCCCTGGAAAGCTGCTATAAGGTCTTCCCAAAGCCTTCTCTTCTCCAGGCTGAACAACCTCAGCTCTCTCAGACTGTCTTTACAGAAGAGCTGCTCCAGCCCTCTAATCATCTGTGTGGCCATCTTTTGGACCCACTTCAGCAGGTCCATATCTTTTTGTTGCTTAGGACAAAAGATATATAGCATGTCCATAGCTGGACATGCTACTCCAGGTGAGGCCTCAGAAGGGCAGAGAAGATGTACAGAATCATCTCTCTCGACCTTCTGATCACTTCTCTTTTGATGCCATTCAGGATGTAGTTGGCCTTCTGGGCTGTGAGTGCCCACTGTTGGCTGACATCCAGATTTTCATCCACAAGAAGCCCCAAGACCTTATGTGCAGGGCTGCTTTCAGTGAAGTCTTCTCCCAGTCTGTACTGAAGTCTGGGTTTGCCAGACCCAAGTGCAGCATCTCCCTCTTAGACTTGTTCAACTTCATGAGATTCTTGTAAACCCATTTCTTGAACATGAACATCCCTCTGGATGGTACCACTGAAGCCGAGCAGAGGCTCTAAGAGTTCAAAGTTAGCTTAGAATACCGACGCTGAGAATTCTCTAAGAGAAAATGCTTAAGCTAAAGACAAATTCTGGGTCACTATGCCCAGAGAGATAAATACATAGAGATAAGGGAACTATGGAAGATACACCAAAGAACAGAACAGGAACATTAAGAAACAGAACAGGGAACTCTTTGTCCAGCACGAGCTGGGGGTTCCCCAATGTTGAACCAATAAATACCTTGCTGTTTAGAGGCTAAAAACTCTGTCTCTAAACAGTTTTGTCTGGCCTTTTTGGGCTTCATCTTGGCACCCCAGATGGGATGTTTAGACTCTGTTTGGGCCGGAACCAGGGGCCCAGGGACGCTTTAG
>WBMV01007167.1:588530-635085 GCA_013396655.1 Campylorhamphus procurvoides | reverse complement strand
CAAACGCTTCTTGAACTCAGACATGATTAGTATTTCGACGAGTATTTAGTACTTCGACCACTTGCCTGGGGAGCCTGTTCCAGTGCTCAGTTACCCTTTTGGTGAGGAACCT
Source organism: Campylorhamphus procurvoides (assembly GCA_013396655.1). Taxonomy (NCBI): domain Eukaryota; kingdom Metazoa; phylum Chordata; class Aves; order Passeriformes; family Dendrocolaptidae; genus Campylorhamphus; species Campylorhamphus procurvoides. The sequence continues at coordinate 634,973 of WBMV01007167.1, read as the reverse complement.
TTTCCTGGCATTCAACCTAAACATCCTTTGACTCAGTTTCATGCTATTTCCTTGAGCCCTGTCACTGGTCACTAGAGTAAAGAAATCAGTGTCTACCCCTCCTCTTCCTCTTATGATGAAGTTGTAACTGCAATGAGGTCTCCCCTCAGACTTCTCTGCTCCAGGTTGAACTAACCAAGTGACCTCAGCCATTACTCATGCAGCTTTTGGTTAAGGCTCATCACCATCTTCATTGCCCTCCTTTGGACACTCTTTAACATCTTAATACCTTTCTTATATTGTGGTGCCCAAAACTGCACACAATATTCAAGGTGAGGCCACCCCAGTGCAGAGCAGAATAGGACAATCTCTTCCCTTGACCTGGTGGTGATGCCATTGGCCAGGTCCCTATCCACAGAGCTGCTCTCCAGCCTCTTGTTCTCTAGCCTGTACATAAAACCAGGGTTTTCCTGTCCCAGGTGCAGAATCTGGTCCTTACCTTATTAAACTTCGTATGGTTGGTGATTGCTCACCTCACTAATTTGTCAAGATCTCTCTGCAGGGCCTCTCTGCCCCCTCAGGGAGTCAAGAGCTCCTCCCAGTTTTCTGTTGTCAGCAAACTTACTTAGGATTCCTTTGAGTCCTGTGCCCAAGTCATTAATGAAGATTTTGAAGAGAACAAGGCTGAGGATGGAGCCCTGCTAGTGACAGGCTGCCAGCCTAATGTTACCCCATTCACTATTTGTGACCAACCTGTGAGCCAGTTGGTCACCTATCATGTTCTTATTCAGCTATATACTGAACATTTTGTTCAGAAGGATACTGTGTAAGACCTTACCAAAAAGTTTGCTGAAGTCCAAGAAGATTACATTTGCTGGCTTTCCTAGATCAACTAGGTGGGTTACCCTGTCATGAAAGGAAATCAAATTCAACAAGAAGGACTTCCTTGTCATGAAACTGTGCTGACTGTGACTGATGACTGTGCTGTCTTGTACGTGTTTTTCAATACTTCCCAGAATAATCTTCATGATTTTACCAAGCACTGAACTGACAGGACTGTAGTCCCCTGGGTTCTCCTTCTTGCCATCCTTGAAAATCTAGACAATATTCATCAGCTTTCAGTCAGTTGGAACCTGTCCAGATTCCCAAGGCTTCTCAACAATCATCAAGAGAGTTTTTGTGATGACATCATCTTTGAGGATTCTGGGATGAATCCCATCAGGCTCCATAGCTCTGTAGCAATCCACCTGGAGTACCAGATCCCACACGTTATGGTTGACTGGGAGGTGATTATTCCCCCAGTCATGGTCCTCCAGCTCAGGGCACTGAGACCCTCTGGGTCTGTCCTCCATGTTGAAGACAGAGGCAAAGAACGTGTTAAACCCCTCTGCCTTGTCTCTGTCCCTGTTTGTGAGGTGACCATCCCCATCCTGTAACATGGGGACTGCCTATTGACATTAATGTATTTGAAAAAGCTCTTTTCATTGCCCCTCATATTTCTCAACTCCAGCTGAGCTTTGGTTGAATGAATTTTCTCCACCCAATGGCAAGCAGTATCTCTCTATTCTTCATGTGTCACCTGACTTTGCTTCCACTGGGCACATTCCTTTTTCACCTTATTTCCAGGAGAAGATTCCTGTTTAGACAATCCGGTCTTCTGCCTCCCCTGCTTTACTTGTGATATTTAGGAATTGCCTGGTAACAAATGAAGTAAAGGAAAAGACTACAATCCAGGGACTGCACTGAATTAATTATATCATTGTTTTTATCTTTTAATGCTCATCAATTTCAACAAATAATATTTTGAATGTCTTTCAGTGGATAGAGATCTGCAGTTATGTACCTGTGCATTTTTCCTCAAATGACTTCCAGATCATGGGCTCATTTTGCCACAGTAATAAAGATAATAAATTATAGTATACACTGCCCAATGAGAAAATTATTTACCTTTGCTTTATTGACTTTTTTTTTCCTTATGCACCTTAAAGTTTTGGTGCTTAGCCTCAGTAAATAGTGAATCCAATATTAAGTCTGAATCTCTCCTGCAATGCCAGAAGACCTGATACAAGGGTTCAGAGTCATAAAAAGTAGGTCAAAACTCTACCGTAACTATGGTATTCTACAGTTTTACTTCTGTTGCTGGCTTTGGATATATATCCCTTTTTTTACCTAGTGGAAATTATTTTTTTTGTCCAAAGCTGTGCATGTGATAAGCTAATATGCCCTGAATAAAATAATGCTGTTATTATTTTGTTTGTGTTCTTCTTTCTTTCTGCTCCCTGCCCCCCCCCCAGCTTTTCCTCTTTTATGCTTGAGTTTGTTTCACACTATGACTCATCGTGTTCTGAAGACAGTAAGGTATTTGGAGGAATAAACTGTCTTTTTCTGTAAAACTTTACTGGCCCATTATTGGAGTCTCCAAGGAACAGTATTGCTGAAATTATTAAACAATACTGTATATTAAACAGTGTAAATGCTAATATGATTTCCAGGTGAACTTTTTCTGTTTTGGACTGGAAGTTGAAATTAAATCTGACTTTGCAGTTTTTCTTTCAATGCTTATAGAATTTCGTCTTCAGTTTATTAGTATGTCAGCTTATCCCACCCCATTGAGCTTCCCAGAGAAACCTGGAGCTTTGAGCAAAACCAAAGTATCAATGAGCATCATGATATATCAGAGATTCTTAAATAGTCTTGAAACTTTCATACTGTTTTATTGATGTTTGAATGGATCATGCACAAAGAGACCTATGAATGATTTTGTGCTCTTAAGAATATAAACTGTCTGTTGTCTTACATTATCACTCTGTAAGTCATAAATGAAGTATTTTACAACTGAACTCCTTTTTGAAGCTACCTGACATATACACAGGATTCTCCCAGCATTCATTGCCACTCACCATACTGCACTCTAACTAAAAAGAGAAAATGTCATAAAATGCTCAACGTGGTTTCTATAAAACTTTACAATTATGTTCTAATACCCATAGATATGGATGTCCTAGTGAATATATTTGTTCTTATTTTTTCATGCTCACCTTATGCCACATGGTGGCTAAGTAACTTGTGGTTTTCCTAATCAGCGGTCAGTGGAAAACTCATAATTTCCTCAGGATATGTTGTAATTCAGCCTCCATCTTCCAGGACAGATTTGGCACAGCTATTTTTAAAAGGAAAATGTCACTTGATTACCGCTATTTTGGAAATGCAACAGCAGTCAGCAGACAGAAACCTCTATTTTTCATCTGGAAGATAAAAGTAGGTCAATCAGCCTTTTTTCATGCAGACAACATTCAGTAGTTCAGGCTGGGGTGAGAGTTTGGCTGCCACTTATCACTCTCAAGGCTTTAAGCAAAAGCCAGTTAAGTTTTGTTGACATTGTTTTTCTCAGAATCCTCTAATGTCTTCTAATTAATGAATGCACTTGTTCTTCCTGCAGCAAAATGTATAATCTAGAAAAGGTCTTGGCTGACATATCTATCTCTTTGATACTGTTCCAAAGGATTTGCATACTTGAGGTATGTAACACTTTGACATTTCATTCCAGGCTACCTCACAGTTAAACAAAGTGCTCAAGTTTTTTCACTGAGGTCAGGGTCAATGTACTACCAGTCTGCTTGCCGCCGATCATTTAAAGGCCAACATTGCATCTGACTCCCTGAATGGCTGCTTTTGGCCAGACACAGCTTTAGGAGACTCCACTTATGCATTCAGCTGTTAGTAGGGCTGCACTCCAAAGGATCCAGCAGCAGTAGCTTTTTCCTCTCTGACATTGTTTTTTGTCCAACTGCTGAGGAAAAATAAAAAAGTCTCAGGGTCATTTGAATAATGTGGGTTGGAAGGGACCTTTAAAGATCATCTACTGCACGCCCCTGCACTGAGTAGGGACACTAGACCAGGGTGCTCAGAGTCCTATCCAACCTGACCCTGAATGTTTCCAGGGACGGTGCATGTATGGGCAACCTATTCCAGTGTTTGACCACCCTTATCATAAAAGCTTTCTTCCTTTTATGTAATCTAAATCAAAACTCCCTTAGTTCAAAACTCTTAACCCTTGTCCTATTAAAACAGTCCCTGCTCAATAGTCTGACCCCATCTTTTTTATATGCCTTTTTTAAGATCTGCAATAATACTATGTGTTTCCGGGTGTTGGTAAAATCAGGATATATTTTTCTCTTTCAAGCTCTTCTGGTTTCTTTTGTTGCTGCTGTTGTTCTGGTTGGTTTGTTTTGGTTTTTTTTTTTTTAAAGTAGCATTTAAAAGGCTGGTAATTTAATTTATTCTTCTGTGGAAAAAATTGGAAACTGTTAAATTTTGCTTCAGATAAATTTATTTTAGGGGGAATCTGGTTTTATTTTAAAACCTCAGTTGTGGTGGAAAAGTTAAGAAGTTCTGCTCAGTTGTCAAGATGTCAATCTCACATCACAAATGTGAGATCACGGTTTTACAGCATCCAGAATAAACAACTGGTTCAGGCTAATGAGTTCCAAAACAAACTAATATTGAACTTTAATGTTGTAACTTTTGTTTTTAAAGTGAAATATAATAAGGAATGGATGGATTACATTACATTACATTGCAAATACTATATACTGTAATCTGCAGCTACTGAAAGAATTTCCATATGTGTTATAAATAAACCAGAAACTCATTTTTATTTTGAAATTTTTCTTTACAAACGAAGGGCAAAAACAGTACAAGAGATTCTCCTTGTATTTATTTGCATGTGGCAAAATATCCAAAGGCAAGAAATACTGATATCTTTTTTCGACTTGCTTATTTGATACATAAAGCACTTAAAAAAAAAAGTAAATCTTACATCCATTTGCTGTTGGGACACTTCCAGTCTTCTGTGATATTGTTGGAAACGGGGAAGTGTAAAATGGAAGCTTCTGTTCTAGCAACTCTATGACTTGACACAGAAATAAAAGCCTTTTACAGAGAATCCATTTGTATTCACTCTGGATTTGAAAATTATTTCCATTCACTGACAGCTCTGGAATCTGTGTACTTGTAAATGCAAGACGTGCAGATGTCAGGAGAGTCTGCCAAGAGTCTGGAAAAGCAGCAGAAGCTGGTGTTGTCTGGTTTGATCAGGAAGGGGTTGACAGTGAGACAGTGAAAAGATCCATTTTGTGTGACAAGAAATATTTCCATATATAGAGCATCGATATGTGTGATCCTTATTCTTTCAGAAACTTGAATGCAAGTGTGCCCATGAGGATTTGTCTGCATATTTAGAATGGAAAAAGACACTGTGGCTTGGAAGATCAGCAAAGACAATGTCAAGCAAGCTGAAATAATAAACACATTTGATGCTAGAATTATTGCTTTTGTTCTTCATTCATATTCCACTTGATATAAATACAGTAATTTTTTAACTAGGGAAAGAAGGGAAATTTTTGGAAAGTATTTCATATACTGGGAAGACACTGCTTCATTTCAGCCCCAGGGATAGACATTAGTTTTGTTCTTGGTTCAGTTCAAATACATAAGTATGGGAAATACTTGCCAATAAATAATTTATTGCACATTTGTTAAATAGTAAGTGTAAAAATAAATATGTTACTTAAGATACTTATTATCTAGACTTTTTCTGTAATCTTACATTGGAGACATTACTGATTTGGAAATGTTACAAGAATTTTTAATTTCATTAGCTCTTTACTTTCTAAATTCTGTGATCTGTACTTTATTTTTTTAGTTCTTATGTGCAAATGGAGCTACTTATGAAGCATGTGAACTTAAAACCAGATCTGTTTGTTTTTTACTCTCAATGAAATTTAAGTTGATTCAAATTGATTCATTACAACTGAGGTTGTAATGAAATATGATCTATTGGCTTATTACCTGTTGTAAATTAGCTTTACACCATGATTCTCATTAAACAGTAAGGGAAGGCCATTGGTACAATGGTATAGAGGGACTAATCACTGGCATGCAAAATATCTGAGTGTTCCTTCTGTGAGCTGAAGGTGTCCGTAGAAGAATGGCAAGAGAAGATGAAGGCTGGAAGCAGGTGCCTCCTGGCACCAAGAAAAAGGCTTCTTCTACACCTGAATGTTTGCAGCTACTGAACAGGTTGAGGAGGAGCTGGCTGTGCTTTCATGCAGTGCATCTGAACTCTGAGCCACAACGGAGCAAAAGGGGAAAGCAACAGCTGATAGCAGTGAATGACTCCCTGCTGCAGGGGACAGAGGCCCCTGACCTGACCCATTGGATAGAAAAGTTTGCTGCTTTCCAGGGCCTCAAGTCTGGATTGTTGTGTAGTGACTGATGAAGCTTAACTTAACCCAAAAATCTTCTTTCAGTAAAAGTCTTATAGTAGTTTTTGCAAAGTTTAAGTAACAACAGCTTATTTTTCATGTATTTTGGCACAAGTTTCCTTTTCTTGTGTCCTAGGTTCTTGCAGTTTGTACTATTGAGTCATAATTACTTTTGAACTAAGCTGGCTGTATTTCAGGGCAAGCTTGGTTATAAATACTGGCAGTTTGAGAGTGGTTGAGCCCTGATGAAAAGTAAAGTGACATAAATTTTTCCCACATCTCACAGATAACTTATGATATTATTGATTACAGGCTTACACTGTACTACTAATATCTGTCCTTTTTTTTCAGGTATTTCTATTTTTTTTAAATTAATGTTTTTCCTTAATATGCCTGAAATCCAATTTCAGTCACCAGAAAATGATTAGAAATGTTGAGACATACATTCCTTGTGCATAAAGTAGAATGAAAAGGTTATGGTGGGCTGAGGAAGAATGTATGGGTATTTAGCTTTAAGACTTCCATGGGTTTATATCAAGAGTGTATTCTTACAAATGTACCACTGTACAGCTATAGTATACCATTACACTGATTGTTTTTTATAACACTGTTGTAAAGATTAGCTACATAATATGTAGGATTTTAAAACAAAGGAATGCATTATATGATCATTTAAATAATTGCTTTGCTTGGTATTTTGAGGATGTGTGTGCTTACCAAGTGAAGGAAATAAACTTTCATGTTTAATTTTCAAAATTCAAAAGTGTGTAAAAGTGATGTTAAATAATACACGTAACATTAATAATATAGTTTTCCAGAAGAATAAACATTTTAGCATGAAAACACTCCTGCACCCTGTTTAATATCTAAACGGGGATTAATGAGAAGTTCCAGGTTTTGCCTGCAGTGATTAGATGGAATGACCCACTTACTTTAAACAGATCTTCATTTAGTTCTTGACCATATCATCTAAAAAGAAATAAGTATTTAATTTATACTGGCTATTTAGGTTCCTTTCAGTCATAAGAAATAAACATCCATTTTGAAGATTGATTCATTAATTCTTTGATAGCAGAAAAGTAAGTGAAAAGGGGGAAACAGAGGCACGGAAAAGACCACCTACAAATGTGAAGTCTTCTTTCTCTTACTCTTTAAGGGTGAGACTTATAAGATTCATATTTGAAACAGCAGTTGATCTAGCAATAGAGTATTGCTGCTTTAGTGATTATAAAGAAAACCAAGAATGCGGAATTTGAACTTTCTAATGGATTATTTTTAGGTAAGATTCTTAAAACAAATCGTTCAAACTTTTAAATGACACAGAAGTATAAAAGTGGAAGCACAGTATGGAAAATGCATCATCTGAAATTCTTTATTCCTTTTATACATTCAACAACCTCCTGTCCCCAGTGGCTGAACTGTATATTGAACTTTTCAGTACTGAAGCTACAGTTTATTGCTTGTTTCCTTGGTACAGGAAAGAAACTATTAAAAATATTTTAGTTTATTCAAGGCTGTTACAAGAAGGTTTTATTATTTCCAAGTGGAACAGATCTCTAAGGTTTTTATATATTTATATACATATTTATATTTGAATATACACATACATTAATAATTATATGTATAATGATACATCTATGTAATTTTAAAGGTACATAAAAAGTCATAGGGTGCATTGTACTTGTTTACTGCCTATAAACTTTAGATTGAGGGACTTTTCTCTTGACAGCTGAAAAATAAAGAGATAAAAGGAGTAGCTGTATTGCTGGCAAGCCACTCACATTTATCATCATCCTGGGCTGACATTGTGGAGCAAAGTCTCAATACATATTTAATTAAACTTCTTGTTCTTCCTCAAATGAGGGCTTAGGATATAGGGAAACATAAGATGAAATGTGTGCTGCAACTGAGTTTAGCATAATGCATCTATGACTCTCAGTTTTGGAAGGACTCCAGATCTAAATAACTGGCAGCTAAAAATGGGGGGGCAGGGAGGATTATCCTGTTTACCAAAAGGCATTTTTATTTTAGTGAGATTTGGAGTAATTTTTTATTGGTTTTACTTTGGTAGAATTAAAATGAGAAATAAAGCTTTAATTTAATATCTTAAAAGCAAATGAATGAAACTAAATTAGAGTCTTCATAAAATTATAATAAGAAATTACATAAGTAAAATTACATATAAGTAAGAAAGAATTAACACTATGAATGGAAGAGCTCCTTTCTGAACATCACAGGTAGCACTCTCTCCCAAACTGAAACAAAGCATATAATAAAAAAGGGGAATTTTTGGCTGCTTCAGTATAAATACAAATATGCTGTGAGTTATTCCACTTTACCACAAAAAAGCAACGTAATGTAACAGTATTTATGGGCTATCTAAATGCAGAAAATATCATCTTATAATGAATGTAGATAGTTGCCACCAGTAATATTTTTTTCCTTCAACACCTTGAATTCAAGGCTTACAGATAGTTAAATATTTTTTTTGCATATTTTTGACACATAATTTCAACCATATTTTCAAAATTGATTTTCCAGGAGTTAGATTCTGAGTGTATTCTGCACTAACCAACATCCTAAATAAAGAGCTAAACCTATCCTCAACTTGCTCGCATCTGCTCCCGTATAAACTGTGGAACCTTGACCTTTCCTTTCCTTGTTGAAGATAGATTTTCATTTTCAAATATCCCCAAAGTCTTGATATAGCACAGTGAATATTTCAATGTTTCCTGCCCATCTTCTATATGATAAGAGCTGTCAGTGGTTTCTGTAAAACATTTACATGTTGGTGTATGGGAATGGACGCTTATTTTTAGGTGCATGTCTCAACACTTTTTACTCATCCTTGAGCCCAATACATGTTTTTTTCTGCCATTATCAGAAGACAGAGAGAGACTTTGTACTGACCTGGCAGTGCAGAGACTCAGGACTTGTCTATGGTTCCCTCAGTTTGAGCTGCTTGAGGTTTGGTTTAGCAGTTGGGCAGTGGTCAGTGGTTGCTGCCTTACCTGCTTTAGCCTAAGCCCTGGGAATATCAGCCCCGGGGAACCAGTGTGCAACAAACAACAGCCCCTTGGGGTAACAGGGCTGGGGCAGGGAGCTGGAGATAACTTTCAGACTTCAACCTGGGACCAATGAAAAGAAAGCAAAGTATTTTATGAAAGCAGAAAAAAATAACCACAAGCAGACCACAAGATTAAAGAGAAAGAAAGTATTGGTGTCAGCATCACATTTCTCTGAGTAAAAGGAGAAAGACTCCACTGCTGATTTAATACTGCTCTCAGCAGAGGACAGAGCATTGTCAGCTCATCAGAACATACTACTTCTCAAGGAAGTACTGTGTTGACTTTCAGGTCCAGAGGGACATTTCTTAGATGTGAGCACCACACCAGAGAACAAGGGTAGCTACTCAGAGTGACTAAAAGGTTGGGGGTTTTTGAATAAAAATTTTCATTGTATTGTTAATTGGGTTTTTCTGCACTAAGCAATCTTTAAACATTAATTAGTGTAAAAACTTGTCTCTCTCTAGGAGGTTTATTCACTTTTGTTCTTTAGAAAATTCTGAAACGTAAAAATTCCTAGGTATGCAGTAGCTTTCTTCTCTTGCAGTTATAATCCAGCAGAAAGAAATTTTTGAAAGAAATCAAAAGCTATATGGTTTTTGATTATATGATTATATACAAATCAGATAACTTTGGTCAAGTATTTCCTAGCTGAGTGAAGCATGTTCTCATTCCAAGTTAGTTTGTAGCTTATATTGCATTCTTTTATGCTTTTGAATCCTCTGGTACTAGAAAAGTAATTAATCTGGGCCTCAGATTCAATCTTCCCCAGGAAGTTTTGGAATGAAACCAATGCAACTGCTGTGATTCAAAGAAAGCTGAAAGCTTATTCATGGTCTGAGCAAGACTACTGGATTGTAGTTACCATGAATTTAGGTGTCATTTAGTCCTTTTCCAGTTGATTTGTGAATTGTGATGGAGCTTAGTCAACAGCTAAGTGCCTAGGTGCTCAGATGCAAGTGCATGTGTGTGCACTTGTCTGCAGATAGCTATGGCATTGCACCCAGGAGGCTGTTCAAGTGTTTATGTTTAGCTACAAGATTTAATTGCTTAGGAGCAGAGGCCCAATTTAATTTGCACACTCTCAGGCTCAGCATTAGAGAACAGGCTTCCTAACTGACTCAGTGGCCAAGATCATATACAGAACCTTACTTTTAAAACTTAAAACACATAAATTAACATTAGACAGAATCTTCATATGAAATATGATGTATCTGATTTTCACCTATGAGAAGATAGTAATTTTGAGACAACTTTTGAGAAACTGAGTGCATTTGTTGTGTGTGTATGCACATGCATGTGTGCATGCACATGTAGGATTTGGTTTCTTAAATTAGCTTCTTTGATACATGCCACACCTCAAAATATATATGGTAAATAGCTTAATGATAACATGTCAAAAATTGATCCTCATAGAGCCTCACTGAAAAGCTCACTGAAAAAAGAAAGCTTACTGAAAGTTTGCTGAAAATCATCTAACCTTGCAAAACCAAATTAATGTTTTTGTAATCTTTTGGTAATTAATTTTTCTGAAAAAATCATATTTTGTTCAAAAAAAGTTTCTTATGAGTCTGCAGACAGGAAAAGAAAGGCAGCAGAGTACCTACAGTTAGTATGCTCATTATGTGGATGGCAAATGTCTTTGCTCTGCATTAGGGTCTAATCACAGATATCTGAACTTAGATCAGAATCTGGAAACAGTGCGGACAGCACAGAAGGCTATGGAATTTAATGTAGTCTTCTTCTCAACAAGAGTTTATTTTAAATTTCCCACACAATAGATACAAAAAAGGCCACCATTTTGATGTGTCCTACTGACTCCTGGTAAGAGAAAATCACAGTGAAACTGTAAATTCGTCTATTAGTTTAAAGACAGAATTGAGCTACTAATATACATTTACACTCTCTGTGGTTGGAAGGATTGTTTTGTGGCTCTGTATTGACAATGGAATAATAAAGAAAAGAAAAACAAGGACAAACATAAAAGGACAAAGGAGAGAAAGTGGTCAAATCAGAGATCAGACAATATTCTAGTTGCCACTTCATTATTGTGTGACATTAAGAGAATAAGCATGCTGTCATCTCCTCAGATCAAATCAAATAAACTTTCTCCTTTATTACTGTGAAAGGTACTCAGTAAGATTGTCATGGGAATTGCCAGAGAGTAGCACCATCAATTCCCACCTCATCAGTGGCTAATCTAGGAACCGATATTTTGTGAACATGCAAATTCTAAGATGTGTAAAAGAACTTGTTGATAGAAGAGAAAGCAGTGATAGATCTAAAACAAACACTAAGGTTTTCGTAGTCTTGAAAACGCTTTTTAAAACAGGCAAAACTTTGGTTAGTATATCCTCTAGTTCAACTAATAAAACTAATGTATTTTAGGACAAACAAAAAGGGTTCTTTGGATTTTTTAAGGAACTTGGAGTTTCATGACCCTGACACTTTTGATAGTTGTTTATTACAGCATTCTGAGATGATGGTAAATTAAATGGTATTGGTATCAGCTTAAGATCTGATTCTGTATACTCTGGGAAAATCAGATCTGCAATGAAAAATGTTTAGCTTTTTAGGTGTAGTCAAAGCATTTTATGCCTGTGTGATATATTTATTTCTTTGCTGCTATTTCATACTTTGTATACAAGCCTAGACAAACTGAGGTTAAAATCAAATTTGAATTCTTACTACTGAAGTAGGAATTCCTAAAATCCCTAAATCATTTCCCTTCAATAGACAATTCTGAAGATAGAGCATCAAGAGTCAACAGGAAGCATAGTCATATATTAAATCTTTCTTATTCAAGTTTATTGTTAACTGCATTAAGTTCAATTGCACTTAAACATGCTAAATAAAAAGTTTTAAAGCATTGCTGAACTGGGAACTTACTGAGTACATTTTTTTTTAAAAGTAAAGCACGATGAAGAGAGAAGTAATAATATTCTTTATTGTAGCTCTAGTGCTGGTATTTATATACATCAGACTAATAGTTCTGTAATAAAGATTAAAAAGAAAGAGACAGGATGAAAAATGAGACATATCAAAGGAATCTGAAAGATATATCATCATATTGATTTATATAAAATATGCTTTGTTCATATAAATGTTGGTTACCTTAGTTTTTTTGTATTTTTTTCTTATTTTACCCTAATGTGAATCTCTCTGCATAGGCAAGGGAAACAAGTAAGCCATAGATGAGACTCATCCCATCCTAGAATAAATGTTTAAGACGTTTCAGATTAACTGCCTATAATGTGACATTGGCTACTAGTGGAGACTAGTTCTCAGATAGGTGTCTACAGGACAGCAATGTCTTGCTAGGTAGTCTGAATCCCACAATTTCAGCTGGACTGAGAAAGACAGAAAGGCACATCCTGGAGGAGCAGGGATCTGAACATTCAATCTATGTTTGGATATCTGTAAAAAATAAATTACATTGTTCTCTTTTATAGCTCTATTTTAAAACAATGTGAGTTTGCAAGTCTAACATAACCATTAAAACACTGTTTGGGGGAAAGAGATACTGAAAAAAGAGAAGGAAACATGTCAGAAAGTGACTGTATTCAGAAATTAAGCCAGTGAAGATCTTTTTCCAAAAGGATTTAATAGAGCTTAGTTCATCTGTGCTAGAGTTTTGCTCATGTCTAGGTTGTAAATATGAGATACGTATTATACTACATAGTTATCAGACTAAACTTTCTATAAATATAGTGTCTCTAATGAATAAAGAACTCAAATATGATTTGAGTCAAAGAACTAAAAATGAAAAATATGAAGGTAAATTCTATGAGGCTAGAAATAAATATTGAAAAAAAAAAATAATTATCAGGAGAGTTTGTAGAAAAAACCCTCCAAACTGCCCTGCTTTTCCCTTCTTCAGTACATAAATTGGGGAATGACCAGAATTTTTCTTCTTTTTGTACTTGCTAATTCTGGAAATCAACATGTTTGGAACTAAAGGGACAAGTAAACAAGGTAATCTGTCCAGACTAGTAATTAAGAACAGTGTTGGCCTTCTTCAAGGATGAATAAAAGCAGTGTCCAGAGTACAGGTAAGAATATATATATTCCAAAATAAAGTGTTAGGTTGGTCAAAGAATTGACAGGTTTTGAATTGACAGAGCCTCATTTTTCTTTGATTCCTCAATAGGTTTTAAGGATTTTAGGTTAGTCATTAAGAGAGAATAAGTAAAACATTATCATCAGCCAGAAGATATGAGGACTGCTGACCAGCATGGTCTTATTCCTTCAATAATCTGGCTTCACATTTTTCTTCCATTTGGGGGTTTATGTCAGTCTCTGATTACCTGCACCATTGGCTGAATTGATAGATCTTAATAAAACCCATATAGAAACAATATAAATTTTTATCTTTTTCCTATCAAGATATTGATGCATTTATTTTGTGAATTCAGTATTTAAACTAGCATTTTTAGTTTTCTAGAATTTTAATTTTAAATTTTTGTGTTTACCATTCTCTGAAATTATGTCAAATATACATTCAAATTTTTCTCTAAATTAAACTATAGCACCTTACTAAGAACATAATAAAAATAATCTTAAATTTTGCACAGAATTATGTTACAGCTTCATATTTTTTAAACTGGAGAATATAATATTAGTAATTATCCATAATTTGCACAGTGATCCCAGAGCTGGCAATAGGCTTCTTTTCAGAAAACTGGTTCAGAGTTGTCCTATTTTTCTGTAACCCTCTTCCCTAGGGCTCAGATATCTGTAATTTATGCCCTTGTTTGGTGGTATATTGCTCTGTGACCTTGACCCAGTTATAGTTAATAACTTGTGAGAAAGTCTGTGAAAAGAAGATATGTAAAACAAGTAAAAGCACAGACAAGCACAACTGCTGAGATAGTATTAGCAACTCTGATTCACAAAAAGAAATACTGATGTGAAAGTTTGCAAAAATCCCAAGGATAAAGTCAAAGAATCAGGAGACAGGAGGTCAGAGCCCATGACATTTTCTCCTCACTCTGGCTGCGTGGACTGCAGACACTCATCAAGGATGGTGAATATATTAATGCTTACTTTAGGAATTTGCTAGCCCTTGTGATTTAGCATCTGTGTTAGCCAATAAATATATTTGCACTCTTCAGCTCTATATATTTTGTTTGCAGAATGTCCTTCAGAATGCCAAAAACTGCCTGAAGAAAGTGATCTGGAAAGGATTGCCATTACCACATAACTGCAATGTATCTCTTTAAATGCTTGACAATGGTCAAAGATAGCACAGAAGCAGATGTCTGTTTTACATTTAGGTAACCCTTTTGTTATCACAAAACACAGATTTGTTTCTCTCTTCCAAAAATTTCCTTCAAGTCCAAGTTGAACGATACTAATATGTTTATAAACAAAAAGTCTTGCTATTTTAATATTTAAGTTTTACTATTAAAATCTTATTTCCTAAGGAATACTAAGGTAATTGTTCAAAATGTGCTATTCATCGACTGACATACTATATTTTACATCTGAATCTCACATGGTTCTTTAAATAAGGGAGAAAATCTGGAATCAGAAAGAAATAAAACCAATGCAATAACAGGTTTGTTATCTGAAAGTTTCCCTAATTGCAGGTTAGGTCTAGGTATGGTTAATGGTCTAGACCTTACAATTTGGATGTTGAGGAAGAAAAGCAAATTTGTTTTTTAAAGCTATTCATAACACTAAAATAAAAATAAAAAGCACTGTACCATGATGAAGAATCAGACTATGGGAATCCAAAGTAAAAGCTGGCTTACAGTTGTATTGCTTTACTAAACTATATAAACAACACTCATGATGGTATTCACTTTGTATAGCAAATTATAGCTTCCCTACTAAAAGTTCTAGTGTGCACTTAACTCAGAAAAATGAAAACTCTCTTGATAAATTAAACTAATAAAAATGGAAATAAAAAGGGTTTTACAATTACATAAATTTCCAAAGACAGTCCATAAAACTCTGCACATCATTTATTCTGTTTGAGCACAGGCAATGGGTAACTCACAGCTTCTCCAAATTAAGTGATTAATTAGAGGCATTAAATGATTTCATAATTTTATGGTCCTAAATATTTCCTGGTAGAAATGTTACCATCATGTCTATTTCTGTTTTTACACCTGCATAAAAAACACAGTCATCCTTTAAAAACCTGAGAACCAACAAAGTCCACACTCATTAGGTACAGAGTCTCTTTCTTAAGTGAGGTATTAACTCTAATAAAAGTAACATGAAATAATAAAAATATTTTAGGTGAAACTGTAAGTAATTATTAAATATAGAAACAGGCCTTCTAGACCTTCATGGCCAAAGTCAATTACACCTAATTGCAAGCATTTATAGGTTAAAAGAAAAAGGTAGAAAAACACTGTTGCCATTCTATCACCTAACTAACTATCAAAATCCCTTTTCTTGTCTTTTCTATTTGATTTGCCTAGAAGAGAGAACTTCTTTCTTCTGGAATGCAAAAAAGAATCTGTTTACTTTGATGGATATACATACATAAAAAAAAATTATTTCCCATCCTCATCAGAAATTCAAATCCTGTCTTTAGAAAGCACCATGTGATTTATTCCCAGGAACTGAAGCAAGGAGATAATTTTTTTAAACCAATTATTTTTTAAATGATTTTTAGCAGACGCTTTACACTCCTTCCTCTGTCTGAAGAGCCTAGCAGCTTACATGAAACCAACAGAGCTCTGTAGTCTTTCAAGACTTTCTGCAAGTAAGAGTATAATTTTTCCCCTCCTAATTACTACTGGTGTATGTTAAAATATACTGTAGCTTTTTTAGGGTTTTGCCATACTGAAACATAAAGTAAAGGGCTCTTAAATGGTTCTGTGCTCCCTTTTCTATAAGGTCAAGTAGTTTTCTTAATCATTTTTGTCAGCTGTATTAACCTTCAAAAACTACTTCTGTTTAGTGGAGTTAGGACAGTTAAACCTCTAAAGGCTAATTTATTCTCTGATTGGTCTCCTGCTTCTAGGCAATCAGAGTTTTCCTTTGTTTTGCTAGGCTACATTAATTTAACCTGAACATGAGTTTGACCTACCTGATATTACTGGAGTATTGATGTGACCCTCAGAATGAAAGTTTTTCTTCTTCCAAGTACTGAGTGGCAGATAGGAATTAAACTAATAATAAGGCAAAAAAATGACAAATTAGGGAAGAAACCACAGTTTTTAAAGTGTAAACCAAGGAATTGGAATTGGCATGCAAACACCTTTAGGAAAGTCCTGATGTTTTATAAGAGTCTGAGGAGTCATTGGATACTGCCTACATTACCCCAATTACCTTTGCATGGATATGTGAGATGTCAAGGTATAAAATTAGGCTTTAGGGTCTGTGGAATCATACCACAGAGCTACCTTTTCCTGGGGCAACACCAGCTCATATATTGCAAGCAGAAAGTGGATAGATGGTTTTGTGACTTTATAGGGTGTGGTACAAAATGTGCACAAAGGAAAAGAGCTAGGCTGTCAAGAGAGTGAAATTCCAAAAGGAAATTCAGTAAATGAAAGCAAGCTTGTAGCTGTAGGTCACTGCAGGGACCTACAGAGGGTGGGCATATGACAAGGTCTGCTCTTTGTGGCATCCAGAGACTCTGTGAAGCATGTGAACACACTCTTAATGCCAAAACCAAAGTAGTAAAAAGAATGAAATAGAATCAAATCAAATAGAATAGAATAGAATATTTAAAATACACACAATCACCTACAATGATCATTTAGTCTAACTGCCTGACCACTTCAGGACTGACCAGAATCTTAAACTAGATATTCAAGGGCATTGTCCAAATGCCCCTTAAACACTGATCGGCCAGGGACAATGACCACCCCTCTAGGAAGCCTGTTTAGTGTTTGACCACCACCTCAGTAAAGAAATGCTTTCTAATGTCCAGTCTAAACCTTCTCATGTGCAACTCTGAACCACTCCCACACATTCACTGGATACCAGGGAAAACAGATCAGGACATCCCTCTCCATGCCCCCTCATCAGGAAGGTGTGGAAAGCAATGAGATTACCCCTCAGTCTCCTTTTCTCTGAACTAGACAAGCTGAAAGTCCTCAGCTGCTCCTCACAGAACAGGCTTTCCAGCCCTTACACCAGTTTAGTTGCCCTCTTCTACATGATTTCAAAGACTTTCACATACTTCTGAAACTGTGGGGCGCAGTAGTGCACACAGTACTCAAGGTGAAGCCACATTAACATTAAATACAGCAGAATAAAAATCTCTTTTGACCAAGTGGTTATACTGTGTTCACTACACCCCAAAATGCAGTTTGCCCTCTTGACTCCGAGGCACAGTGGTGACTTATACTGAACCTGCTGTCAATCAGAACCTCCACAACCCTTTCTGCCAGACTGCTCTCCAGCCTCTCCTCTCCCAATTTATAATTGTGCTGGGCATTACTCCTAGGTGCTGAATCCAGAATTTTGACTTGTTAATTTTCAGTAATTAATCATTCTTCAATGCTCCAATCTACCTACATTAAGCTTCAAGGCCTCCTGTCCCTCAAGAGAGTCAACAGCACTTCCCAGTTTGGTATCATCAGCAAACTTGCTAATGTTGCATTCAACTTTTGCATTCTGATCACCGACAAGAGTTTTGAACAGAACTGGTCCTAGAACTGAATGCTGAAGAACACCACCAAATGTACCCCCATTCACTATAACATTGAGCTCTGCCCTTCAGGCAGTTCTTCATGCAGTGCACCCAGCATCCCTGCTCTCAGCTTTTCCTGGTAGGTGAGATGCTCCAGGCTCATAATCACCTTCATGGGCCTTTGTTGGACTCCCTGCAGTATAACCATATTTCTTGTACTGGAGCCTGGAACTGGACACAGTACTCCAATATGTAGCACAAGAGTACTCTCAGGCACTTCTGCCACAAGGGCACTTACCTGGCTAATGTTCCACTTGGAGCCCTTGGAGTGAGGACTCCCAGACCCTTTTTCACCAAACCACTTTCCAGATGGGCAGCCCTTGTGCATACTGATGCAATATGGGTTGTTTCTTTCCAGGTGCATGATTTCACATTTTTCCTTTGCTGAACTTCATGAGGTTCCTGTCAGGCAATTTCTTCATCTTCTTGAGGTTCTTCTGGATGGCAGCTTGATCCTCAGGTGTATCAGCCCTCCTCACAGTTTTGTGTCATGTGAACTTGCTGAGAGCATGTTCTGCCCCAACATCCAGCACATTAATAAAGATGTTTAACAGGATTGCACCCCGGGCTACCATGAACCCTGGCTACACAGTCAGCTACTGGCCTTCAGCTAGGCTTTGTGCTACTAACTCTGTAGCTTAAAAAAGAATATTTGTCTTACCATGGGTTTTGGAAAAAAAAATTACAGAATTATTTATTTTGTAAAACATCATCTTATTATGAAAATGGAAAACATCCCAAACGCCTAGAGATGGGTCAAATTAGTCAGATTTAGGTTAAAAAAATAACATCATATTAACAATGACCAAAAGAAAGCACAGACTGTTTGAGAAAAATGAAAGTAATTCCAGCAGACAAATAAGAAAAGACTTCAAATAAAAGTAATGAAAACTCTTCTCAGAAAAATAATTCACATGGAAGAATGCACTCCTTTTTTACAACAGTATATAGATAAATAAAAGAAATAATGAATGAAGTAAAAATGTTCATGGATATAGATTCGGACAGTGCATTTTCTTCTTCGCCATAGCTATATAAAGTGTAGTTTGAGGAACTGTCACTCTCAGGGTAATATGTCAAACCAAATTTTATCACAGGTCAAAGAATGTGTATGGCTGAGTAAAAAAGCTGGCAGTGATCTATGAGGAGGAAAGGACAATGTTACTATTGAATGAGCTGAAGATCAAAAGATAGGATGCTCTTCAGCAGATTTTTTTTTTTTAAATTGAAAGATATTTAAAACTGTTCAGGTTGTAAGAAAAATGCCCTTTAACAAGTTTTCATCAGAGTACCTAACTAAAATTGGGAGGGCTGAGGGGAGAGGGAGATGTAAGCAGCACATGAGATTCACTGGTATCACATGGGTAGATGTAACAGGTACTATTTATGGGAACCAAGAACTATTACTGCTTACAATGACAGGATCTTCTCAATTGATTTTCTCACAGCCAAATTTCTTCTCAAGTGACTAATAATTGTACTTTTTTATCCTAGTCCTTAGATCATCTAGTGGGGATTTTTGTATAATTTTGTCATTTAACATCTTATCGCTATGAAATGTCTCTACAAATAGTTTTTTTATTTGCCTCAGACCATGGATACTACGCAAAATTAATCCTATAACCAGTTTGGAGAAACTTCTCTAGAAACTTCTCTATGAAAATAACTGTCACTCCAAAACTATCAAATGCATTTCCCTGTTAGTTTTTTAGGTGCCTCATTTCCTTCCAGTTGTATAAATCCATATATCCTTCAGTTTCATTACTAACTTACTGTAGGCATGAAATATCTTGTTGAAATCTAGACAAACCAATTTTTTTCATTCAGACTACTGAGCCTTTAGAACTGTTTGCTGTTGGATCACCCATGCTTCTTGCACTTACTTTCTACAGCCATCTCAAGCAAAGTAATATGTGATAAATTCAGTGTCAGGTTAGTTTACATAGCTGAGTAAGTTTAAATAACTCCGATTCCTTAAAAGGTGTGAAAGAAACAGATTTTCCAGCAGCTATTTATGATCAGTGATTGAGCACATCCTCAACAAGTTGGACTGTTAGAAGAAGTAGGACTTAGTTGTCATCAAAAAGTCCCAAGACAGAAAAACTGGTAAGTAATAACCAATGTTCAATATGTTGGAGTTAGGGAGTGAGTTAGGATCCTAGGTAATCTTCATTGCAGGAGAAATTCTTCATAACCTCCTGAAGTGATAGAACATTTTACAAATAAAGGATGATGCATTCAATATATATGACATAATAACACATATAATATGTGCTTTGACAGCTACAGGTACCTCAAGACTTGAGGATATCTTTATAAAAAAAAGTTAAAGTGGAGATGTGAGGTTGACTTGTTACCTTACTTGTGACTTTTCACATTAGAATGATAAGCAAGAGAGAACTACATAAATTTAACCACCAAAAAGCAGATTTATTTACTTGTCATGCTAATAAATCATTATTTTCTGGAGCTAGTGTACCAGCATTACAGACAGAACATTTTTCCCCTACCATTATTTTCAGTGTTGTATTAGTTTTTTGAAAGATGGAATGAGAAGCATGTAAAGAAACAACAGTTCTCCAAACCCAAGACCTTTCATATAAATATGTGGGGTTGTAAGGAAGCCTTTGTTGAGGATACGTCTCAGTTTCTGGCTGAAAAATCAATGAATTCACCAGTAAAGTCAATAATGGGCATCTTACAAAGGCTGTTACTTTCCACATCAGCAACACAAGTCTGTGTTTCTTTTCTGACTGATGTCAGTTTCTCACATAACTGTAGAAATTCGTAGTAACAAAAATTTAACCGTCTGTGCTACGGGCAGAACTACACTATATGCCTAAGTAAACAGTGGCAAAACTTAGTAAAGCTACAGTTACTGAATTGTGCCATCTAATTCTTCTCAGCATAATTTCAGAATAATATCATTTCTTGACTTGAAGTGCGTAAACTTGTATTGTGTATAGCAGGTATATGCGGAGTCTACAGATGTCAATCTGTGAAATGCAGTAAAATAAATATTTTATTTCATTTGGGCTGGTGGTGGAGAAGTGTTTGACAGAAATAGTTTGTGTTGCCATAACCTCAGTATCATGGTTAAGGAACAGTGCTCCCACTGAGACTCTCCAAACCAGGTGCTGCTCACTACCTCACCCTTTCCCTCTGGAGAGAACTGGAGGCACAAAAGGTAAAGATTGTGAGATAAGAACAATTTACTAGAAAGACCAATGGGATAAGAAAATGAACAGTAACAGCAACAATATTAATAAGAAAAAGTGTACAAAAGTGAGCATGATTCACTTGCAAAAATGCTCATCACAGAGCTTGAACAGACTGTAGCTGTGATACTGCTCTGACACTGCTTGCTCTGACTCAGGACTGGTGCCAGGTTTACTCAGCTGGAAGGAATCTCTTCTCCTCAGAAGAGAATCCCTTTCCTTTACCCCTGGCAATGACATAAGGTGGTATAGAATAGTCTCTGTGTACTTGTCATGCCCATTCCTGACTACTGCAAAAATTAACCCTGTCCTGGCCAGAACCAGGACACTCAGACTATAGAAATTAAATGAATCAGCATTTTTTTTAACACATTGATTTTTTTAAGCTGTCCTGAAATTTATGAAGATGATACAGTTTCAGCACCTTTTAAAATCAGAATGATTCTATTTTTCATAATGTATTTCCATTTACTTAAAGTTCAGTGTTTGATTTTGTTACCTCACATATTATCAGCCCCAAAACCCATTGTTTAGGGTTTTTAAACACATTACTGAAACTGATGCTTCTATGAAATCTCAAGAAATAATGCATCCAATCATTAAAATTACAACTTTCAAGAGGCTGTATCAACATTTAATGTTGTATCAGAGTGAATAAGATCATTGGAATTTACCTTTATAAATATAATATGGAAAAAGGAATCCTTATAGAATAAATTCTAATTCTAATCTAACAAAATTCTATAACTTTTTCTGCAGTGACCTTTTACTGTAAACAGTGACCCACAGTTTAGAAAAGAACTTGTTTTTATTTCCAGATAAATGTGCACTGGCAGTTGTAGAACAGATTGCAGTTTATCAGAATGAAATAGCCACAGATGTTAGCTGAATATTAATAACCTCTATATCTTACCTATGACTAATGATCTAACTTTTCTGTGATTCTGAGTAACATGCATGGAAAGACATTTTCAGTCTTTTCAGTAACCTTGAGAAAGATTTAAAATATTTTTAATACAATTTTACTTCTGAGTTCCAGGAAGCATTATCCACTTAGGTACAACATTTTTATGTGGAGCTGGCATGGACTCTAGATCTTGGCCATGTTAAATTCCATTTTTTTTTTTTAATTTGTTGTGTATTTTTTTGGGAAAAAAAATGTTGACTGTGAAAATAAATCATATAAATGAACATAATTTATTTGTGGTTGCTTATACAGAATAGAGTAATTTAGTGCTCTAGCTCTAATTATTAGTCAATATGTAATCTGTGTCAGTTATGTTTAGAGCTGAGTGCACACCTCATGCCACAAAAACAATAACAATAGGAGGTACTACATATCCTGACTAGAAGATCTGAATGTCAGAGATGAGAGGAATTTCTTTATTGAACACCTTTATTTGTATGATCATTTCCATGACGATGCCATAATATGCCATTGTCGGTATGACTTGACATATTGACACTCCTCCTCTGAAGGGGAGTGGGGGAATAGTTATTAAGTATTAATAGTATTAAGCTCTGCACAGCTTATAAATTTTTCTTTAACCACTTTTGACTGTATGAACATGTTTTGCTAGGCTTGATTATCTGTCATTTTTTGTTTGAACTTCATTTTCAAACTTATTTTTTAATACCTGACAACCAAGCTTGTTTTTTTTTTTTTTTTTTTTGTAAACATTACCGCTATGTTAATTATGGACTTATATCAGAAATATTTTTTATGCTTGCCACAAGTTTACCAAGATGCTATATCTTAACTCTAGCAGTCTTGTGAGAATTCCATAAAATTCAAACACTAGTAGCAAGATGAAAGTAATGTGTACATTATTTGCATGCAAATCCCTTAGAGGGAGCAAGAACTTGTTTATACACCACATATATACAGACACACACACAGACAAACCAAAAAGACAGAAATGTGAAGGTGAAAATCAGTAGCAAATGAATATCCATGTAAAAAGTGAAATAACTGGACAAAATATTATCTTTTTAATGTCTTTAAAAATGGAAATGCAAAATCACCTAAAAATGGAATTATTCAAGTATAAGTTCAGTAGTTGATTTCATATTGTGCTAAAATATGATCAATATTTAATTGAAAATTTTTGCCTTTGATTCTAAGGGAAAGGGTTTATCATTTTAGCTGAGATCAAAGAAAGGATCTTCAGCTGGTGGTGAGTTTCAGGAAAAGAAATGTGTGCCTATTCACAGGAATTTTATGCTGGAACAGCGTTTCGTGTCTCATGAGGAGTGTGCACAGACACTGCCTCTGGGCACCATTCCTGCTCAGGGTGGTTCCACAATCTGAGTTGCACAGACCAGGTAAGTACTAGCAAAATTTTGAGGCAAATAAGTTTAAAAGGTTTTTTTTTTCCCGAAAACAGATACTAAATTACAAAAGGAAAGTCTTCAGTAGTTCTTAGACCATTTGCAAACAGTCTATATTTAAAATAATTTCAGTAGAAAGCTAAACCTGTTTACTTTACAGTGAATGAAGTATTGTTAGCACTTTGTGGATACATGATTTAAGTCACTATGCATGATTTACTTCAGTTTTAAGTCACACTGACAGTAAACTCTGGGAACATGCCAGATTCAGGCTGGCAATTTCAAACTTCTGCAAACATCTCCCTCAAAAACCTTATACTGGAAGAAAAGAATTTATTAAAGTATCATAAAATCATGAGCTTGCCAGATGTTTTATGAACAAATAGAAACTAGAAAATTGATTTGTCATATGGGCAACAAATAACTAAGTTTCCAAGTGAAATGCTATCAGATTATTGTAAAATATTCCGAGTGTCCAATTAGACTGTGGTCCCTAACACCATGTCTTTCACACTGACTGTGCTTGCAGGTACAACAAACATACAAATTTTGTTGGCTCAGTTACACTCTTTCTAAGGTTTTCATGGGAACTTCCAAATTAGCAAACAACTATCATACTGATCCTCATATTAAAGCAATTTTAGTTTCATTTTCAGCAGAAAGTATTTCAGCATAACTGATACACAGACTTTAAATACTTAAAAAAATAAATATTTTCAGATTTTTTTTCTGTAAATCATGGTCATTCCAACCCACTATGCATCGCAGTATCTTTGTTCTATTGCATCGCAATATCTATTGTTGTTCATACAAC
Organism: Campylorhamphus procurvoides; assembly: GCA_013396655.1. NCBI lineage: Eukaryota > Metazoa > Chordata > Aves > Passeriformes > Dendrocolaptidae > Campylorhamphus > Campylorhamphus procurvoides. Next base: position 610,638 of record WBMV01007167.1, on the reverse strand, counting down.
AGTATGAACTGTTCCTTTTCCAGCATGCGCAACTTCAGCATTAGGCAGCAACATCTTTAGAAATCAGTGTGTACACTAACATCACTCTAGACACATCATAACAAATAAACACTCATTTCTCAGTTCTAGAAGACAGAAGACCTTTGGTGTTTGCAACAACTCTGTTTGGGTTGTTTTAATAAAGTTGACAGCTGAACAATTTTTCTGGTACTACTGCTAACTATTAAATTATTTTCGTTGTTTCTCCTGGAATCAAGCTTTCCCCATTTATTTCTGTATAGCACAAGCATCATGAGAAAACCCAGGTCATTCACTGACTTTGTTTTTATAATTTTAAATAATCTGTCAGTAGAATTCATTGTAATTAATAATGTTATGTTGGATTTTTACTTAATTATTTGTTATTACAATTATTTCAGCAATTTGAAACTCTAAGCCAAAATTGTGGAGTATTCAGCATGATATGTAAACACTTTATCTTTTTCAGTTAGAAAAGTCTTTTGGAAAGGAGCACTGGTGAAAAGGCCAAGGGCAGTTTGATGGTTAAACACCAATAATTTTATCTTTAACTCACTTTCAAATTAATCTGGTTGAAAAATGTACCAGCTTGACTTGTAATTTTACATTTCTGACAGTACTGCATAATCATGAAACAAATGCAATATAATAATTATAATCAACAGCATTACATATACCTAATTTATAATTATATATATCATTATAATAATTTGCTTACTTTCTTTACTCACAAACAGAATAAAAGTTCCAAGTACTTACCATATTATATAGGACATGTTTGCAAATATCTTCAGTTACAAAATGTGCTAATGTTACAGTTTTGGCAATTCTAATTTAAGAAAGTTTTATAGTTTTCTCCTTGCCAAAGACTAAGTTCAATGAAGGGAAATCTAAGCACCATATTTGATTTGCAATATTTGCCACTTACAAGGCCTGTCAATGTAGATCTTTCCAGTTTTAACACTACATGACTGAAAAAAAGATCTGTAGAGGTAGCTGGTATTTTTAGTGTTCTAGAAAATACTTGCTTAATTTCAAGGCACAATACGTAAGACAATTGTGTCTGGGCTTTGCTGTTGGTGAAATAAAAATCTGATGAACTAAATAAAAATCAGGATTGTTATGGTACATTACTTCAAATTTTAGACTTATTATGACTAGACAAAAGACCTGTGTGACTTCATCTAGTGTATAAGAGTAATAAGAATTACTAACAGACTGTCACAGTCATTTCTTCTTACTATCATCCTAGGTATATTATATTAAAAATAAAGAAAAGCAATTATATAAGAGCAATCATGGCAGCAATTATTTTCTTCCCAGTTGAAAAACAGATTTATAATAAATGATTTAAACATTGATAACATGATTTAGTTTTTACATTCTTTTTGTCCAATTAAAAGTTTGTGCAGGAAGAGGACAGCTCAGAGAAAAATGTTTTCAAAATATACAAGTCTTCTTTGAGGAAAAAATGTTGACATTGTCATTTAACATGTATTCAAAGGAATTATTTTTTCTTTGAAAAAATACAACACTTTGCCAATTACAGAAAAACCAAGGATTAATGTATATTTTAACGTATACTATGGATTTTAATATACACACATATATATACTTTCTTTGTATGTACAGCTGGGACATTAAATTTTAGTTGGATCAAAATAGAAAAGTGTTCTTGGTAGATCAAGCATGAGTCGGTTACTGATATTTTCAAACAGTTGAAGACCTAGAGGTAGCACCTGAATATTTCACTTGAGAACCTGCCAAAGTTTCCCGTAATTTCCCACACCAGATCTACATTTAAAACAAAATACTTAAATACATGTATATACTGTATCTACCTTTAGGCTTTTTGTTTCTAGGTCGAGCTTCTGCTGGATATAAAAGAAAAAGATATAAAATAAAACCATTTCTTGTTATTCTCTAAAGCTGTATCCCACAAATAATGAGAGATGTTTCTGAAAGATTTATTGTGAATAATCCTACACTAGGAATGGAAGTGGAGTATCTGAATTAATTCTTCTCTACTCCTGATGCTTGTTGCTTTTATGATGCGAATTGGCGATACGAGTCTTACATGCCTTTTGGCCCTCTGAAATGTGCCCAATAGAACTTTCTGGAGACAGCAATTCTAGTGAGGAAAAAGGCATGCCTACTAACAAGATCTCTTCAAAGGAATACTACAAATCCCCATAATTCTAGAAGTTTAGGAGGATAATCATCCTTCCTAGACTGAAGCCTAAAAGGTTTCCTTGGAATTAAGCTTTCTTTGTGAAAACAAAGCAAAACCATCATGTTTTGAGAAAGAGGAACACTATATCACTTCTGATTGTAAGAGAAAACAAGTATCAATAAGAGAGGTAAGAGAAACAAGAATCAATACCCTCCTGAGGTGCTTTTAATTCTGTATTTCACAGGGAAACCTTAAAAATTAAAGTTTAATAAATAATAAATACATATTTGCAATTTTCTGCTTCCATTTGAACAGCTGATGATTTTATTTCTAACTATTCTTCATTGCCTTGTCTCTTCATTAATAAATATGAAGATTTATTAAATAAATATATAAATAATAAAAAAAAATATATACCTTTCGAAAAGATGTCTCAGGACTGGTTTATAATGATAAATGTTCTAGGCATGCTTGCTTTTCTTCATCATATGCTGCCAGGTTCCTGAGTACTGAAAATAGCAAGTCACCTCTAAAGATGTGCCAAGTGACCACTGCTAATTTGAGAACTATGTGTCATTTTCAGGTCTGTGAACATCACAAATTTCAGACTCTGTGCATATGGTAAAAGAGGAATGAGCCCAAATAATGACACAAAACTGTATTCAGAATCCTCATAATTAGGCAGCATCAGGATTATTGTATTTTTATTCATAAATTATATGGTACCTATTTTTATTCATAAATTGTTATAGAAATGCCAGAAATTAGTGTAATCCTGTGAGAAAGAATGGTAGTTTGAAGCACTGTAAGCTCTCAGACACTACTCATCTGAGGTAGAAAGGTATTTGAAAATTGGCTTCCTCTGGAGTTTTTTCATACACTCTATAGACTTGTGGTATTTACTTTCAGCATTTTAGAACTGAGTTATCAATTAAGTGTCTTTTCCTCTAGGAAATTCTTGTGCAAACCCCACATTTGCATGATATTTGAAAGACAAAAGAGTGAAGATAAAATTGATATTTTGAAGAAGTGCTGAAATTTTTAAAGTTAAAATTAGATTATGACACCTCCGGAAACAAGAAACCAAGTGTTTCAATAATTGTTTTGTTCCCCTTAGGCTTGGACATAATTTTTTCTCTGCTTTTTACTGATTTAAAACATATTAGGCAGAAATAACTTATCTAAGAAGGGAAGGGTTTTTTTTCACAGCAATAGTTTTTTCAGATTAACTGGTACTTCCATGTTTCATCTTAGGCATCTATTTATTTCACTGGTAGTGAGCTTGCAGGAAAACATTCTTTTGAGAAAGTGAAAATGGTAGGAGTTTATATCTTTTCTGACTTTCATATTTGCTATGCGGATTTAAAGTATCACTTAAAAATATATACTTACTTTTAACAGGAAGTTATTTATACTACACAATGACTTAAAACATAGATTAACATTATGGAGTTTCTGTATTTGAAAGTCTGTTAAAGGAAAAACATGCTTTTGAATTCATAAGATTATGTTTTAAACAATTATGTTTTGTTTGAAAAAACAAACAAAAATTGCATTTCTGTGTTTCAAGAACTGGCACAATATTCTTGTTATATTTCACTTTCTCAATGCTCTAATGAGTGTTTTAGGATTACAGCAAAATTACAGAAATTTTTTAAAAACTGAAGATTTGACTTATGTCGATTCAAACTATTGACAACAAAACAAAATCGGGTCTCCCACACATGTCACAAGAACCATCAGGCCCTCTCAGGACTGATGCTCTTACGCCACCTCCACAGAGCAGAATAACCTCTTCAACACGCAGATGCTCAGTTAACTTGGATACAAGAGGACCACAAATTTCCTGTGCTGTTATTGCTCGTTCTGAGCAGCAAATTACCCCAAGGAATGTCTCAGGCTGCATCCTGTAAGTGGGAAATGCAACTATACTTGGGCCTGACTACAGGCAACCCAGTTTCTTGAACTATTAATGTAAAGGCGTAGTTTTTCTCTGAGTGCATAAAAATTTAAAATGTCTAATCCTAGTTCTGCAAATTGCTCTTTTGATTTGGTATTTTTGTAGAGGTTTTTTTCTTCCTTTTTTTAATTGAACCCTGCACACCAAAGGAAAAGCAACTATTTTGTCATCTGCAAAAATGGGAGTTACTCATCACAGAAAAGTGTCCCAAGGGTATAATGGAAGACATGCAATCTCTTACACCCCTGCATGAGGTCATCTGATAGTTCATTACTGACTAGCTGAATGAATCCTATGTACAGTTGATGCAAAAAATTTTAGATTCACATTTTTCCACTTTTTCTCACATAATTGTCTTACCTTTAGCAGACTGCAGAGTTTGCCACTCTTGCAATAAACTCCCTAAAGCCTGAACTGATCCTTAAGTGAATTAGTCTGTTTTAGCAGGCTTTTTTTTTCACTTAGAGTCCATGACTTCCCCTTTTGAGTTAAAAAGCAAAACCAAACAAATAAAAAAAAAACACAGAAGAAATACTCTATTTGTCCAGAAAAAAGACACGTGGGATTTGATTTTGTATTTTTTTGTGTTTGCTTACTTTTTTGTTACAGTGCTACATACCAGAAGGAGGAACAATTCTGTACTATGAGATGAAATATTTACGATATATTCTGGATGAGATATTAGTGACATTCTTTTATTTCTTTGATTTGGAATTTGATTTGGGGCACTGATTTTGTATTTGTTTTAAGGAATGCTTCAGTTCATGATGAATTGTATCTTGGTAAAATAAGTTCATTCCGTCCCTATTTATCTCCTTTGTACATTAGTGCCTGAAATAAATATATGTTTGCTCCATATTGTAATAAATAATTTATGGTACACGTGGTTGAATTGTAATCCCTAGCTATGTGCATAAGAAGCCTTCAGATAAGCTTTGGAATATTTATTTATCTGTCATGTGTTTAGAGAAACGTTGTGCATTTTGTGTCTTTGTAATATTTGATTTTGCTATTTGCAAAAAGAGGTTAGATACTGGAGTCACAATTGAGGCAGTCTTTCTTTCACATTTTGTCCACAAAAGGATTACAAGGCTGCTGCTATAAACAAGTGTAGTTCTTTTTTGAAAGTCATCTCAATAGACATTAACTACCAGAGTGACTGAGCTCATATCTATTTGTTGTAACAGCTTAAAACACTGTTAATATTTAAAATACTTCTCTATTCAATCAAGATTTTGTTAGCTTCTCTTCTTCTTTCATGCTTATCTAACTTACAAAAGAACTGGTTCTTTGTGGCTCTCTAAAAAATCAAACTATTCTATGGAGTGAAAGAGCTGAATTGACCTCAGCCAAACAAGTGACACTACAGCACATTCCTGGAAAAAGAAACACTTTAGAGAAGAGAAAATGAGGAAACACATATGCTATGTACTGAGATCAACAGACTATGTGTTATCATGAGCTCAGATTCTTTTGAAGTGGATGAAGGAGATCATGGTTATGTGATTAAACCTCTGTAACAAAGGAAACTGTGAGAAAGTGCCTCTTGTAAGATCAGAGCTCAGTGGCTCTGTCAGACCCACAACATCAATCTTGGCATTCTTCAAAAAGAACATATTCCTACTAATTCACTAACTGTATCAACAAACAACCATTTTCATAGGAAATATACTGAGTTCAATTTTTTATTTTCATTTCTTGAGATCATTGCTGTACTCATGAGTAATCCTTCCCCTGCCTAAGCTCCAGCCTGTGACACACTCAAAAGCCACCCCCAGGGCATGTATTATTTTTTCAGTCACCGTACTACATGAAGTTCCCTTGTGCTATGGGAACTAGGGCCCTTCTTGGAGTTTTTCGCATGTTCTCTGCCCCCCATCTACCTGGGAGTGGCATGGAAGAAGGCAAGGGAGGACCTGTCTCCCAGGACAATGCCACCAGACAGCTGCCTGTGCTTGAGACATGCAAACCCAGGGATATTCTCAAACGTAAAACATACTTCAGAACTCGTTGCATGCAGGGTCAATTTAGCAACCTCACTACTCTCTAGGGATGGTACAGACTGCCGACAGGTTATAAAAGTAGGCACCGCAGCAGAGAAATGGCATTCGCAGACTTGAGGCCAAGTTCAAAGACAAATATCATGGATTCAGCTGTTTGGCTAGGGAGAGACCCAAAGAGGGAACTATGTCACAGGCAGGCAAATGTTTTTCTCTAATTCTTTACTCCAGAAAAGGAAATTCAGACTGCTTCTTCAAATCCAAGCTCACTTTTTGCTTGTGCTTGCTTAGCCATATCAATCTGAAGTATTGCAGGTTGACAGATGACACAGGTTGACAGTTTTAACTCACCAGCTCAGCTAGGAGTAAAAGTAGTAAGAAAAACAGATAAAGAGGAGCTGAGTGCCACTATAAGGTGTTTTATGTTAACAAAGTATCATTAAACCATTTATCATCTAAGTTTCTATAATCTTACAAAGAATATTTTTGGACTCATCTATGATGGCAGTGTTGGAGTGCTGAAGGGATTCCTGAGAAAAAAATAAGCAACCTGATATGAGTTACTAAAATTAATAGTGGGAGGAAAACAGTGAGAACTGTGACTGTGGTATATATTTTCATGAGTCAGAGTCTCGCTGTGCATGCCTTTGGTTGCTAAGCATTTACTGTTTATTATCTTGCTTTTGAAAGTGAGTAAGTTAACAGGCATGTTGCTGATTAATTCCTGTCTCTACTTTGCCTGGTGAGAAAAATTGTAGCCCTGAGTGAGACACCCTACTTCCCTATTATGCCACGTCATGGTTTGAAAAAAAGGAACAAGCTAGAATTTGAGAGAGTATACACCCTTTTGTTGTCACAATGATATGTGCAAGGTAAATTTTGGTTAACTGAACAAAACATTCAGCCACCAGGCCCTGACTTGGACACTGTTGATTTTAGGAATTAGGATTTGTGAACTTCATTCTGTGACAGATAGCTAATATTACTTTGATTAAATGGAGTTCAAATAGACCTCTCCAGCAGACCATAAAACATATTTGTCAGTTTGAAATACCACATTAGGCTTCAAATGGTCAAGCAGAAGTTAGTTAGAGGTTATTTCAGCATGGCCTCCATCCTTTTATTGTGATTCTTTTCTGTATGTGGCAGTAGCTGTGTCCTCTCTTTTACAGTCAAAGAAATAGTCAACTTCAACTGAAAATGAACTTTACTCAAGCATGTTTGCATAACTGATAGTCCTCTTCAGTGTATGTAGTCCCACTATCCCCTAACTTTCAACTACGCTAACAGTAAGCAAGCGATCTTTTCACTTACTGCTGGATTTCTGAGACGATTTTACATAGTAGTGAGTATGAGTAATGCATATCCAGGAATTTAAATGAGACACTTGCAAGATCAATAACATTTATCTGACTTAGATTCCTGTGCTCTGTGCAGACATTTAGAATTCAGTCTACAAATGCCAGGTTTCAATTAATTGGAAATAGTTTATCTTAATTTTGTGAGTTCCCATCTTAACAAGAAATAAATTATCTGAGCACAGAAAGTGAGTTTTGTGAAATGGAAATGGCCATCTAAAACCATCTTGTAAAACAAAGGGAGACTGGGAATCTGAATGTTGCAGAGACATTTTTTGCTGCTTCTTCATTCTAACTATTCCTGGAAATGTGTGTGTGTGTGGGAAATAGAAAAGAAAAACTAGATCATACACCTATGCTATCTTAGACCCTAAAAAATTAGAGTAATTTTAATTTCCATCAATATTCATCAAATACTGAATAAAAGAAATTTCAAGGTCTAAACTTCCTTTCAGCAGAGTATAAATACTAACTGTAAGTAAACTATCTAGTAACCCAAAAGCTTCTGTCCTTTCCTCTCTGTCTGCTTCAGTACCCACGAAGCGAAGAGGACACTACTGATAAGACTACAACAAATTTTCAACCTTTCAGGTTGTCAATGAGAGAGATTTCTCTTTTTTCTGCTCTTTTCTCTCAACTTCCTCTCCCAAACCAGTGTTTGAAGAGATTTCTGTAAGACTAAGAATAAGAAAAAAGTCACATTTAAAGTCAGCCAAAGGCATCCAAACTACCTTTACATTTGTATGAACAGAGGAATTAATCAACTTCGGTTTATTAACGTCTTTGAAAAAAATCCCTGGCTTATTAATCATATTTTTTTTTTTTTAGCTCTTAGAATAGTTTTAAAAAAGTACTGATCACCTATTGCCTGTTCCAGGGATGAAATGTAGCCAGCAGTAGTATATGCTGGTCATAGACAGGCTTCTACTTCACTCTAAAGAAGGCTCAACTTGTAAAATGCTGTTCACAGAAATGAGCAAAAAGCTGGAGATGGAAAACCTGAATGCTGAAACAAAACTGACACTATTCCAACCGAAAGACAGTATGGAACTTCTGTCCATGAAGGAATGGAAATTATAGGAGACATTCAGGTATCAAAACTACAGTTCCCTTTTAGAGCTATCTGATATTTCAATCTTTCCTGATTTGATACAGGATCTGCAGAAAATTAACGTCCTTCTTGAGAAGCATCTGGAGATATACATATATTTTACTATGGTATCACCTTTGTCATGGACCCTGATGTTTAAGTGGGCACTGGTAGTTGTAAATTACATTTGGCTGACAGGTAAAATAGAAGAGATCTCACTTCCTGAGGTTCATAATGTGATAATAGTACTGAAAGTTCAAATTAATTGAAACCATGAGTTCCTTTGTATAATTGTCATCCCCTAAATCTCATGGGGCATTAATATCCATCTGGCTGCAACTCGGCATTTGTCATCCCCTTTCTGCAGGAATTCTGAATAGAATGAGTGAAAAATTCCTCACCTCTGAGAAACAATTTTGGACACTAATGCACATTTGTGTCTGCTTACATCCTGATTCTTCATTTTCCTTTTACTTTCTCTTTTTCACTTTTCCTCTCTTTTTCCCCAATCTTTGCCTTCCTTACCTTCTGTTAGAAATAACTTTCTTGCATGGTTAATACCTCACTTTTGCAGCACCCCTGAGAAATCTGGAGTCAAATGGTAGCTAAAAACAATGATCTAGGAAGTCTGATGTTGGTACAAATGTGACAGGTCTTAGAGCAGTTGATTAACAATGCTTAAAATATCTTTTTCTTCAGTAGCAAAGCTATAATACTAGTCAGAAAAAAACCCCCAAAAAACAAACTGAAACAAAATCCACAAAAAAATGCCCCCCACCTAAACCCTCAAAATGACAGAGCTACATGTAGTTCTTTCTTTTTTTCCTTTCTGTATGTAATTTTATCATATTTTGTCTCCAAGAAAACAAGATTAACCTCAAACAGCAATAAAGACAAGAGCTTCAAACACACTTTAAATAACTTTGTCTCTTTTCCAAGTAAAGAGTAATTAATGCTTTATTAATACCATCTAAAAGCCTGTCAAATAAATTGTTTCCCTTTGAAAAAATTCCTCGGCTTAGGAAAAGAAAAACGCACTCAAGTATGTGCTTATCGATTTTTAAGTACAGTTTTACACATTGTATATATATATATCTTTTAAAGCATGCACAAGTATTAAATATCTTGCACTGGAATGAGGCACAGTAATATATGTATTCAAAATCCAAAATCTTCCTTAAAATTTATAGTTGTAGTCACATGTCACTCTGATTCCCACTTACTTTGCCTAAAAATGATACTCAGAATAGCAGTACCTTAATTAGTTGCCTGTAGTACTCTATCAGTTGGTCTACAAAGCTATTATAGGTAGCTGTTTCTGGGTTTGTGAATAGATTGTGCTTGCATACATATGAAAGAGGCTTGCATGGCCTCCACTCTATGGCATAACCAACCAATCATTGCCCTTGCAATAAATCATTTCAACAACTGACATTTGTTATAATTAACACAATTTGTCATCTTTCTTTGACAAAGCAGCTCTGCAGTCATCATAGTGTCATGGGCTCTAAACTCCTTTGCAAAAGTCAGAAGAGGGATGTGCTTCATTGTTTTGCAGCACTTACACATTTATAAATGGAATGAAAAATACAATTTGAAGGGCTTAGGTAAACCTGGGAAGCTAAAAATATTAACTTTACAAGAGACAAAGTTGCAATTAATTATAATTTTCCAGTACTGGAAGTAATAAGTCCTGTCCATCTAAACTGAAACTAAAAGAAAATACACAATAATTATAAATCTTTTTGTCTTAATGTCTGCAAATATTTTGGATACCATTACTAAGTTTAAACTGGCAGTTATTAAGTATGAGAGAATTTACTTATTCTGCTGTAAAATCAGAACCAGAATCAAATTAAAATAAGACATAAAATGAAAGCATGTACCACTAGAAAAAACATCCTAAATGTCACGTTTGTCACTTTTAGTATGACATGCTTTTTTTTTCCAGCCCCTACAGAAAAATGAAAAACAAGAAAGTAAATATGGTGCTTCAGATGTCTATATAATATATGCATCTTACAATATATGATTTATAAAATAATATGATAGACAATAAAATTTTGAGAAAGAGCAGGAATTAATTAAGAAAAAAAAACAACCCCAAGCTAAAAATCCCACAAACAAACAAACAAAAACCCTCTTCAAAGAAGATTCAGAGAATCCTAGGGGACACTTAGCTATATTTGGCTAAATCTTGGGTTACTTTTTTCTTTTGGGAAACAAAAAAATAAAAAAAAAAATAAAATATCTCAGAAAGCCACTCAGGACAAATCATTTCTGGAAGAGAAAACTAGCAGGGAAGTCCCACAAATGCCTTCCCACATTTTCCTCAATCTGCTGGAGTAACTAAAGGATAATGTTAGGTTAAGAATAGTTTATTTCCTTCTTTGGGAACTGAAGTTCCCCCTTTAAATCCTTTATCTCATTCTGACAGAGAAAAGAAATATTAATCTGGTCATAAAACAAATCTCTGTTCACATACAGGCCCTTGTACACACTTGTCAAGAGATCTAAAAAGGGCCTTAAGTACAGATGGCAATCAGATTCATGCGGCTTGAATATGTGGAAAAAATAGCAACTTCAGCCAAGAAAGAATCTTTTTTAGAGGAATACTGTACTATTTTTATAGGAAAAAAAAATGATAAAATGATCCAACTTTTGAGATGGTTATGTGTCTTGGGACATTTCTTTTAAAGTCCATGATCCTACAAACTTGGGCATAAATCCAAGCATTCGTTAAAAACACTAAGCTTTTTCTGTTAAAAAAAAGTTTGAAAGCTGATCCTATGAATGATGGCAAGGAAAATCTCAAAATCAAGATGCAAATAGTTATAATTATGTATTTTTAAGTAATTTATATGTAGCATAAACCAAACTAATGATTTATGAAAATCTAATTATTTTCAGTGATTTGTAGTTCTCAATACTGTTACCTGACTAGGATAGTAGGATTGTCATCATTTGTTGCAGGAGAGAAAATGACAAGACTGGTGTCACCCAATCCAGGCAGCCTGTATTTCTGATTTATCAGTCATTTAGTTTTATTTCGGTTGGATTGATTATACTTAGGCTTCATTGATTATTAAGAGTGAACTAGTTTCAATTATTTCACTAATACTGCCATATTGCCAATAAGTGTTATATTGTAAGGGAGACAAAGTTTCTTACATGCTTTAGCACATCACCAGTACCAAGAAACAGGAACCCCAATTTCAAAGGGAAAGAATGGTTCCCCTGGGGCACACAGAAAGAACACATTCCCAGAGGAGGATGAGATCCAGACAGGACATAGTGAGAAAGAAGGGGAGGCTTTTGTCAGAAGCAGGAAGGACCAAGTCATTGAGAGGAGCCCTCTGACCAGTGGCCACCTGAGAACTCCTGAGGGTTTCTCAGCCATAATGTAGGAAAATGCAAGCATTTGTTCCCATGTGCTGAGAAGTTAGCAAAGACCCTAAAGGATTTTGAATATGCATTTTTAATGACCAATGCAAAATAGTGGAATAACAGTGCCGGTAGAAGGGAAGGAAGGCTAGAGATCATTTGGTTGATGTGCCTGTGGAGAGCAACTGCTCTCATCTGTTTCCTAGCAGACTCCTGTACTAACTTCTGAAACCTTCTTGAGGCTTTTTCATAGACAGTAACACTGATTTTTCAGCTCTCCCAGACAATGAAGTCAATTTTCCTCCACTTCTGGTTGAAAAGATCTCCAAAGACTGTCCCCAAGTATTGATTTGAATTTCTCCCCCCATCATAGGCAGGTAGACCAGATGGCTGATCCGCAGCAGTCTTTTAAGTATTCAAATTTTGCTATATCCTTCTTAGTCTTCTTTGACTAATTAAGACCCTTTAAAAATGTTATTGTTGATGTACGTCATGTTTTTCAAATATGGTCTCTCCTCTTGCCTCATTGCATCACTCAGAAGTAGACACCTATCAGTCTTCCCCATGTTGAAAAAAGCTGAAAATTCAGAGTATTTTCTAAGGTTTAAGTTTACATAAACCAGTAAGATTGTGCTATGCACATGTGAAGGCAATTTTTGATACATGTCCATCTCAAGATACATAATAATGTTCATTTTCTAGTCCTTCTCTGCAATATTATTACCTGTTGCTACCCAGTTGGCCACCTTAAATTCATGCATGCTTTCTCTAGTTTGTTTAGCAAACAATATTGACAGAATAAAAAGAGACTAAATAAAAAGGATAAAAAGAGACAATGGAAATAAGAAAGAAATAACTGAAGGAATGCCAAAGCTATCGCTCATTTATAGCTGTAGACAGTTACAAGAAGCATGAAAAGTGACTCTTAATTGAGTTTTCTAGTTTTCTGAATTACTCTTAGTCAGAGTATTTTTGGATTATAAATTGCAGAAATCCCTTCTTTTATGTTAACAGTTGATGACATGGATTTTTTTTTTATTTTCTTAGGCATATGTCATATATTTTTATTAAAATAAAAAAATAACTAAAGTAATTAATTAAGCTATTAAGATGAATGCCACTGTCTCATAAAGACACAGATGTCTTTTCTGATAATGAATGCAGACTATGAGATAACTCTCACAGAAAGAGGAGTAATCTGAAAGGTATTTCAGTAAACTGTTGTCACTCTCATGAATTCAGCATACTGGGATTGCACTTTTATGGCAATGGAAAGTCTGACATGCATAAGATGACAAAATGTTCCCGTGTGATAAAATGTTTTAATGTGACAAAAATTTGGCAGCATTTATAGCCTCCCTTCCTCCAAGCATAACGATCAGCAATCACTAGTCTCTCTTCTGCCTTTTAAAAGGGAAGCCAACACCCCAAAAAGCTAACTTGTATTTGCTATTGACTCCATGAAACTAGTGTTAAAGCAACTAGAACTGCTTCTGAGCAAGGAGTTAAAGGAGTTAAAATTTTTCCAGGAGGAAATATGAGGTAATCTAAAGGAACAGGGCACATAGTTATCACTTAGACTCAATGACAGAAATAACTGATACAGTGAATCTAGTCCAATGTCTGCACACAGAGCAGTGGTTGTATGCAGAATTGAAGTAATCAGACCCTTGTGCTGCCTGGTAAGCCTGAATCCCAGTTAATGTTCACTGAACCTGAGCCTGAGATAATGTTTCAAAATCACCTCACATTCACAGCTTTGCAAGATTTTGATATATAAAGCAGGTGAGAGAATTCAATTGTGTATTTTGTGCCACTAAGATCAACTAACTCCCAGGAGAAGTCCTTCCATGGATGGAGACTGCAAAACAGGTTCATGGTCCAGCAGAGAAGTGAAAGTCAGTGGAATCTGCAGAATTTGACCTCTCTGAGTGCACAAAGGCATTTCTGCTCTACCACTTTTCTACTATTAACTGGGCAGCTGCTTGAAAACACCTCAAAAATCACAGAAATAGATCAACCGTGATTTTCTAACAATCCATAAGAGCTGTCTTTTATGAAAACAAGCAAACAAAAAATAAGGCACCTGGTCTTCAGCTCCCCAACAGAATAAGTCAGGAATCCCAATCTGATCCCATGATGGAATTTCCTAATGCTACACTTGGCAGTGCTAAGGGAGTTTAATGTAGTGGAGGTAATCATCAGCCAAACCCTTCGATGCATCAGCAACTGACACAGTCCGTGCCTCTGGAGTATCCTTTTAAAATGCCATCAATTAAAAACAGGGAGTGGGGATTTAGTTACTTGCAAGTTTTGCTAAGGTTCTGAGGCATAGAATAAGATTTTTATGAACTGCAGAAGGAAGAAAACATTGCTTTTTCATGACCTTTTGGAAGAAAATCAGTGGGTAAAGCAAGGAAACTTATTTTTGAGAGGTATGTTGGCCTCGGGGAATTTGAAACAAAGAGAAATGTGGTATAATTAATTGGAAAAGTACTTTGGGGTAATATTTTCAGAAGATACTAGAGTCCACTCTCTCCCAATATGTCTGGTGTTGCAGTTCAACTTGCTGATGCTTTGTGGTTCTTACAGGAAGGAACAAATCGCATCAGGCATCTCACACTATTTTCAAAGAGAAGTCCTGTGGTAAATAATCTGAAGCTTTTTTCCTAGCATTCTGCACTGTCCAATGCTATTAAAAGATGCTAATGACCAATTATTTCTGCATGGGCTATCTGTAGAGATGAAATTCATTTTAATGTTAACATTTCTATGAAAAAGTGCACAGAGTGTTCTGCTGTAGTATACCATCAAGCAATACTGAGTGGTTCCTTAATTTAAATGACTTTAGCTAGAATGTCTCTGCTTAAATAGATCATGTTTCTGTGCCATTTTGTGTCATCATTGACTGAAAAATCCCACACTAATTTCTGAGCTGCTTGGGAACTAATTAAGTTTAAATCTGTTTAACTGCTATACAAGTTACAGTAATAATCTGTTGAACATAATTGCAGCAGAAAAAAGAATAATTTAAAGTTCCAGAAAGCAATACCTACACTTTTAAGATCACCAAACCATGTGTCCCATTAATGCACATAATCTCAATTTCCATTAGCTGACATAAGTATGAAAATAGAAAGGAAGTATGTAAAGCCAAAAGAGAGGAAGAACTCACTAGAAATGGAATATGTACTGCAGGAGAATTTAATTGGCAATACTGTAATTCAGAAATCAGTTGTCACAGGAACTATAAAAAGATAAAACAAGAATCCACTGGGCTGCTATGCTGGCAGAACTTTTTAAGACCTATTCTTTACACTGATGCATCCTTTTTGCTATTGTTCTGTGAAATTGCATACTGTATTATGGTTACTTCTGAGCAAAGCAAAGGAATATAGAATATATGTGTAAATATCCCTCAGCTGAAAATCATCAAGTTACCTGCTGATATCCATGGACTACACAGTTACCTGAAAGGATGTTAAAACTGCATGTGATGTTTCTCTAAACGTGAGGCAAACTCAAATTACAAAATTATCTGGGGAAGAGTTTAGAAAAAAGCTGTACAATGAAGAAAGTTGAAATATAAGAAGCTGGGAAATAATATCTGTTGACTTTTCTAGATGTGCAGAATTCTAAATTTCTCTAGGTCCACAAAGATAGTCAAAGAAAAAAAATTGTTAAAAGCTCTAAATGTTAACACGTACGATAAAATTTCAGCCTCTACTACCAGACTCCACTATCTTAGATACAGTGGCATGGCAAAATATACTGAGAGTTTTGCAAGCATAACTCGGAATGTTGACCTCAGAAAACTACAGGCAATTGCCAAAAATTAACTCAGATGCTTATGAATTGCTAGAAACAGCTGCTGAGTGGTCACACACAAGATAGAGGTAAAAAGCTGTTGTAAGCTACCTGCTTACAGGAATCTAAAGCTGTGTGAAAAAGGAGTGGGAGAGGAAAGCAGGATAGAAAACCCTTCAGCTGCCTCTTACGGTTTTTAAGCCTTTATACTACTTGAAAAAATAAAGCCACTGGGAAACCCAGTAAGGAAAAACTTGTATCAGCTGAAACAAGTTTAAAAGAATGAGTGAAGGAAACTTTCTAGATGTTGCAAAGTGTTATTGTTAAAATTGATTTTTTTAAAACCAGAAAATGAGAGAAATAGTTACACATAAGTCTATGATCTTTTTCTATTGCACAAGGAGAGACCTTTAAGGAAATGTTTCAAGACTGAAAAAAATATTACGGTCAAGCTTTAGACCTCTTAGAAGTGGATTTAATGAAACTGCTGACACCATCTGAGCTATAGTTGAATAAATTGCCTCTGTCCTGCTGTAATGAATAAGCTCAGCATCAGGGAGCTTTCCTTTCATACAAGAAGGAAAAAAAGTCCAATTTTCTATTTTTAAACTTCCTTTCATCTATCCATCTTTCTTTCTTTTCCACATGCAAAATATCTGAATACCTTAATATCCTATTATTCAGAAGTTGTGCAATAGTCCTGTGACATTTTACCTCCAACATAGTACATGCTATAAGATGGGTCTGGATATTCTCTGCCACCGAAAAGCTAAAAGCGTTACTCTCTTTCCAGGCTTCTAGCACATAACCACTATCTGAAGCTCGTGTGATGTACCTACCTCACATTCTCAAAATATATGGGGTTCCAATAGCATGAGAACAGTCTAAAAAAGGTTAAATTAGTCTATTTTCTTCTTAATTACTTGAACATTTTCATTCTGTGTATGAAAACAGCATATCGCATAATGGTTGGATTGAGCTGACCATGTGTAATTAAGGGTGGAAAACAAGCATGAATATTTCTATAATTTCAGATGAGAGACTTATTCTGATTTTATGATGTGGTCATAAACATTCTAAGCAGAAGCAAACTGTCATTTTGTAACTTATTTATAGGGCCTCTGAGTTTAACTGGAGGCTGCCTCTTTAAAGAAATTATAGGAAAAAAGCATTGTAGGAACAGTTTAAATGACCAGAGCAACCAAGTTAAATAAACTTAAATAAAAATAAGCAGCCAGCGTGACGGGAAAAATTGCAATATCCCCTCCATTTTTGTAAACACGTGAAAGGAAATACGTTAACAATCAGCCACATTCCAGGCACAAATATCAGTGAGTAATTCCCACTGTCGTTGGTGAAATTTCAGCCATGTGTCTGGGAAAATTACTTTTTAAGGTCTGAATATGATCTTGTAATGCCACTTGAAGTGTTTGGAATACCTTGCCATCTGTGCTGGATTTGGCTGGGGTAGGGTTGACTTCACTTGTGCTGGAAACAGTGTTGATAACACCTCAATGTTTTCACTAGTGCTGAGCAGGGCTTACACAGAGTCAAGCGTTTTTCTACTCCTCTCCCAGTGCTGCTAGTAAGAAGGCTGGGGATGCACATGAGCTGGGAGTGGACAAAGCTGGGACAGCTGACTGCCACTGACCAAAGGGATATTCCATAACATATGGTGTCATGCTCAGCATATAAAGTTGAGAAAGAAGGAGGAAGGGGAGGGAGGAACATTTAGAGTAATGGTATTTTTCTTCCTAGGTCATGGTTACATGTGGTGGGGCCCTGCTCTCCTGGGGATGGCTGAACACCTGCCTGCCCATGGGAAGCAGTGAATTAATTCTTTGTTTTGCTTAGCTTGTGTGCACAGCTTTTGCTTTCCCTGTTAAACTGTCTTTATCCCAAACCATAAGTTTTCCCACTTTTACTCTTCTGATTGTCTCCGCCATCCCACTGGTGGGGAGTAAGTGGCTGTGTGGTGCTTTGTTGCTGGTTGGAGTTTAACCACAGCAATGGGTCTATTACTAGACGTGGTATTTAGTAAGCCCTCCTGATAGAATAGCTGAACTAATAAAAATTACTTCCAAAACATTCTCAATTCAAAGTCTTGTCATGATATCTTCTTATCTTACCTACCTAGAGGAAAGTAATGTAAATCAAAGTATGTATAGTACATACTGGCAGAATATTAGTTTTATTGAAGTTTAATCATATGAATACCAAAGTAAGATTTCAGTCTGTCCCAAGAAATATTAGGGATATGGTTTTAGTCTGTATTTGAGAGCATCATAGACTCAGAATCATTCTTTAATGAGTTATGGCTAAAAATAGACATAATTAATTAATTCCTATTAGTTCACAACCATTTAGGTTTAAGTTCATATGAGAATAATTATCTGTTTTTTCCCCACTGATCGTTGATTTGGACGAATACAGAGTGAGAGCAAATAAGCAAACATCTTCTTTTTCCTTTTGGGTATATGACCTAAATAAAATTGAAGGGTTTTTTGGCCCAGCTAAAGCAAACTTACCTCAGTAAAGTCTTTGTATCATTGATATTGTCAAAGGCCTAAACTGAATAAACCAAAGGTTTTTTAATAACTCTGGGATTTTAATCTAAAATATATAGTTTTTGGAACTTTTGATTGGAACAGGAAAGCATTGGCACCCTTTCTAGTTGTTTCATGTTCAGCTGATATAGACTGCTTTGTTTCTGTGTTGCTCCTGTTGAGGTTTTTTATTCTCTCTCTGAAATGCAAAACCTTTCCTGAAGTGTGACTCATCACCAAAAAAAACCCCCAAAAACACATAGACAACACTTAATTTTATTTAACAAATTGCCAACTTTGTATTTCAGTCCAGTAAGTCTTGCTCATCTCTTTCTAATGTGCCACACTTGTATGAATGCCTAATACTGCTGAACTAAGACAGCAACAGCAACTTGTGCAATGCCAGACCTCCTTTGCACCATTAGGGACGGTCCATGAAGCAAATGTCATTAAGTTGTGAGGAAAGGAAGCAAAACTGACAAATCCTCATTGACAAACTTCCCTCCGTTTGTTCATCAGTCTTTATTAAATAGCAAATTTAATATCAACACCCATGCATAAGACAAGCCACTGAAGTCTTTCACCATGAAAATTAATATTTTTTAAAATTAAACTTGCCTTTGGGTTTCATTTAAAAATTAACATCGCAATTTTTGTATGCTAAATTAATGCTAAATAATAGAAATAATGAGACACGACTGCATGTGTGGGGATGCACTATAGTTCACACAGTGAAGTGAAAATTAATGATACCAGTGCTGAGAAATCATGGAATTTATTTCTGCTCTTTTTCTGTCTGCTGCACAACATGAAAAACTGTGGAGCAGGGATGTGACAGCACAAGTCAGGGGCTTTCCATGCTGATTATTCACTTAGCTTAACTGGAACAAACTATTAAGTAATAAGTTTCTTGAAGCAAATCTATAATTTATTTCCATAGTTGACTGCATTAAAGCAAGACAAGTAGTAAATCCAGTGAAATCTCACACAGGTGCCTTTAAGCAACTACTTCAGAAATCCAAAACACAGTGCGGATTTTCCTAGTAAGAGACTATACCTGCTGAAGAAGTGATATCTTCTTGATATCGAGGTCTTGCCATTTAATTCTTCAAGCTCACCTTGTTTCTGTGACAGTATGCAAAAAAAATAAGTTCTAGTAATCCCTTATAAATCAGGATTTATATCTATTTGAAATGATCTGTTACAGTTCTAATTTAACATTTATAATTTCAGTATTTTACAGACATAGTAACTAACTTACTTTGCCTTTTATTTCAGAAATAATTACTGGTATGAAATAAACAGGAAAAGTCCTCGTTACTTTGAGAGTGGCACAATATATTATTCTTCTCTTAAATTCTGTTCCTGAGGATTTTTCCATGAAAGAATCACTTTATTTTTTCCCTTTCTTATACCCACGAGTTGGTAAGAGGAACTTTCCCTGTTCTATGCTAGGAAATATGTGTTGAAAGTGGCTGAGTGGTGAACAGCTAAGTTGTATCACACAGATATCCAGGTGTGTGGAAAAAAATGTACACAAGAATCAAGGTTTTCTACTTGGCTGCAGCATGATTAAAAATGGAAAACTAGTAATGCAAAAAAAATTATTAGGTAATTTTTTGTTGGGATAGTATCTCCTTCACAAGTGTAGATGAGTCTTTTGGCTGTACTTTTCATATGGAAGCAATTCTTTTCCAGGGAGAATTAGACTGTGCACAGAAACCTGTCTTTATGGAATATCTGTGTGCAATATGATTTGAAGTCACCATCCATGCTATTCCTTTAATAGACTGTCTGGGGCTTCTTGGTAATTGAGTAGCTTACACCTCCCAACCACAGGGACAAAAGCACATAGCTGCTGCAATGCTGACTAGTAAATGGAGTCTTTGTCTAACTGACTAGCATAAACAGAAAGGACTGGGATGGTACATTGAAAATGTACATAAAATACCTGCCTTTCTACTGAAACCTTCCAATGACCACAGGTATGTGCAGGAAAACCTTTTCTTTTAAAAGACTTTGAACCTTGAGTAGCAGAGGAGCCACCTACAAGTCTCAGAACTTCAATATTGATATTTCATGCTTCAGTTTGCCAGTGTTACCTGAGTCTACTTTTAGGATCCAACTCTAGAGAGTATTAGTGTTTCCAAAAGTAAAAATACTAGTCTGATCACAATTCCGTGCTGGAAAAATTCAGTCAAACAGCAACCTTATTCCCACGTTTTGATTTTCATGTGAAGAAAATTGCACAACTAAGCAAATGAATGAGGTCTTCTCTAATCTGTTTGATGGTAGTATGGGAAGTCCAAAACTGTCTTAGTAATGAATACAACATAGACACACCTGAGGAAGGCAATTCATCAGAATTGTAAATGAATGCAGAAGAGAAATACTGGTCTGTGTAAAGTGACAAAGATGTGCAACTTATCCTCATTTTTACTGAGTTAGGAGCTGAGGGGATGTGCGTGGGTTACTCTCTTGATTGTGTTCTTGAAACTCTTCACATAAAATAATGATAAGCTTTGAATGAACACGAGATCATTTATACTAAGAAGAACATGGTCCAGAAAGAACTCTGTACACCTACTAGAAATCTGCTTTGATGAAAAGTTGCAAATGAAAATACTTTAATATGATCTCCATTTCTAAATCCAGTAACATGAACATAAAACTGAGAAAGTTATTATTCTGCATACAATCCAGAAATCAAATCAGCAAACACACAGTTCAGAGTTTTGTGTATGGGATATTATTATTTACAAATGTGTACACTGGATTCAGTGGTTCCTCACAGTATTTCATGTTTTGAGGAGAAATCTGTAAGTCAGCTAAATAAAAATATAAGGTTAAAATTATATGTAACCGTGTCCTTCAGTAATAGGAAGGAACAAAAACGTGAACACAATGGGTTGGTTTATCTTAGTCTTAATGTGACAAGAGAAAATGTAGTTTTCTCAGCAACATATAAATTTGACTTTGCTCTTTGTCCTTTCTAGAATGAAGATAGTTTTTGATTTATGTTCAACCAAAACAGAATTTCTCTTGTGGAGAAATTGAACAGGATGGGTTTAAAATCTCCTAATTTAATTCCTTACACCAACTTATCTCTCAAAGATGTTTCCATTCAGACTCTGAGAGAGTGAAATGTCCAGAGAACTAGAGGCATCCTCATGTAAATCAAGGTTAATCCATCCCTTTAGTGATAGAGTCCTATGTGAAACAGTCAACTGATCCACAGTTCTTCCTCATGAGAACTGCATTTCACTTCAAGACTGTTCTCTTTTCTTTTTTTTTCTCCTCTTTATTTTTTGATCCCAAACTAATGTTCTGTTCCAGTTTCTTCCTCATGCTTCTCCAGGTCAAATATTTTTTTGTCACTGGTCCATTAAGTGCACAGTGAGGACAATCCTACTTTTGGAAAAAAACATTAGAGCTTATGCAATGCAGCTTCTATTGCTTTTGAAGAAACTTGCCAGAGTAAGTGAGTTATTACAATGGGCTACAAACGTACTGCCTGGTAAGTGGCCAAAACAGAGCCTCCCTGAGCTCTGTTTTGCTGCAGATAGTTTCAGATTTGCTCAGGTACAACTACAAGAACAGCAGTCATTAAATCCTTGCTGGCCATAAAAGTCATTTATGCTTCTTTGACACTGCTGTATTGCCATACCATAGTTATAGTAATTTACACCTACTTTGTACTTTTTTATGCTGCTGGTGTGCTGAAAACCCACCTTGGTGTGAATAAGAATCAGTGAGAATAAGATTCCATTTT